>JABASP010001349.1:0-30642 GCA_019776565.1 Sminthurinus signatus | reverse complement strand
AAAATATGGATCAAGTGGTAGATCCAAAAGCTCAAGAAAGGGTGAGTACACAATACACAATTCTTACGTAACTGACATAATATATTATTATAATAGTTTATGTTAACTAATCGGAATAGCAGTAGATTATTCCATAATATAAAAGATAAAAGTATTAAATTTTTTAACTTCAATGTCTTCAGTATTCTTATTTTTATGTATGTGAATATTTATTATACCGATATCAAAACGGTCAAATTAAATTATACTTAATTTGTAAATACTAGTAAAATTGCAATACAATAAATTACTATGTTAATTTTAGATTGCTACACTAGAGAAAATAGTTGCCGAAAGTCAAACAATTTATCAGAAATTGAAGGAAGAGTATGATACTTTTAGAAGGGAGAAGGGTGAAAATGACAAGATTACTAGTGAACAACTTGAAAGACTTCGGGATGATGTGGCAAGAATGCGTACAGAGAATGCTAAATTAGCTTCTACTGTTGAATACAATAATGAAAGAGCCAAGATTTATACATCCAACTTGGAAACATATAAGAAAAATATTGCTGTGTTGGATGAGAAGAATCGTCAATATCAAATGACTATTTTGAAACATGAGCAGAGCATAGAAACTTTAAAGGTACATTAAACAGTATATAGTATATATTATAGTAAAATCATATGATAATAGTTTATTATTAATTATATAGTGGAATCTTATATTTTACATAGTAGTGTATCTATATAGAAAAATGTTTTGTTTTTAATTATTATTTACAACATAGACTGAACTTGGATCAACTCAACAAAAATTGGCTAGAGCAGAAGTCAGTCTAAGTACTGTAAGTCAAGAAAGAAATGTCCTAAGAGATGCTAAAACTAGATTACAAGCAGAACGAGATTTATTTAAAAGAGAACACTCAACACAACAAATGCTTCAAGTTAATTTACAACAAATCAAAAATGGAATAGAAATGTCCAATTCTGCTATTCGTATGAAACTAGAAAACCAAGTTGAGAGCCTTCAACAGGAAATCAATGCTTTGAGAAGACAGGTAACGTATATAATATAGAATATATAATATGTGTATAGATCAAAGCTGTAATTTAATGATTTATTTGTGTATAAAATGAAAAGTTATATTAAAATCTGTAGTTTTTGAATAAAAGTAAACAATAATAATAATAATTTTTTTTAAATTTATTTATTTGTTATACTTTTATAGAATGATACTGAAAATTCTCGATTTAAAGATACAGTTTTAGCTTGGGACAAAATGACAAAAGTAAGTATCTTCCATCATTTTTTTTATAATAAAATTATTATTATTTAAAAAAAAAAGTAGATATTATGTAAAATATCCTTAAAATTTCTACAGGTTATACTTAATTGTATATGTATAGGAATATATTATAACTTATACATGTATGTAGTGATGTGTAAAATTCTATATATTTTACATGTACGTTGTACGTCTATATTTTTTTTAAAAGTGTATGGGTATTACAATCATTTATATTTTATGTAAAACATTTTAATTGTTTTTGTTTTTTTTTTTAAATTTTTTTAAAGGATCTTCAAGCTAAACTTGATACGTATGACCAAGAAGTGGCATCAGTGAAGAATGAGTTGGCAAATTCACAAGCATTGGTTAGATCTCAAAGGAAGGAAATTGATGATCTTTTGAATAAAATTAGTGTTTTAACTGGTGCAAATAATAATGCAAACCAGTCTCTAAATTCTTCTGTAACAACGTCACCAAGTAAACAAATAACTCCAGGAACTACACCAGCAGCAATGGAACTTCAAGAAGGAGAGAGAGATGAGTTGGAAAGAAAAATAAAGGATATGCAAGTTCAATTAATGGAATCACAGAGTGAAGCAAGATCCATCAAACAACAATTTGACTTTGCCAAGAGTAGTCTTGAAGAATATAAAATGTTAGCTCAAGCTATGGAAGAACAATTAAATTCTGCAAATGCAAGTTCTAAAAACTTTTCTGATGAACTGACTGAACGTTTAGCTTGTAAAGATGATATTATTCGTGGAATTCAATCCAGACTTGATGCTGTTGAAAAAGAAAATGGTAGTTTAAAACAGGAAAAAGAAAATATGCAAAGAGAAGCTGAAGAAAAAATAAAATATATGACAGAAGAAATCAATCGAATGAGAAGAGAATTACAAATTGCTAATTCTAAACTTCAATCTCTTATGGAAGAAAATTGTACACTTAAATCCGATATAGATCGTCATGATAAAGCCACTAAAGATATGCAAGAGAAATATGAAAGAGAATTATCCCTTCATGCTCAAGATGTAAAAACTGGTGGGGAAATTAAATCAGAATTAGATGAACTTAGAGGTAAAGTTGATGAAGCAACCAGAGCTCGTTTATCAGCAGAAGAAGCTCTCAATGCTTCAAAATCTAGTTTTGAAGAACGTGAAAAAGTATTAAATGAAGAAATTGAAAGAATGAAAACAAATCTTGAGGAATTAGAAACACTCAATACATCACTTCAAGATCAATTGATTAATTTAACTAATCAAGTAAATTCATTAAGACAATTTGAAGGTCCTAGTACTAAAGGAGGTGATGAAAGTATGGGAGAAGGAGGAGAACAACAACAACAACAACAAGCTGCTGATACATCATTAAATGTTTCATTTACTGAGAATGATGCAAAAACATCAGAACAATGGTTACAACTAATTAAATATTTGAGACGAGAAAAAGAAATTTATCGTACAAAAGCAGAAATGGCACAAAGTGGTGCAACCCGACTTCAAAGTCAACTTGATTTCCTTGATAAACAATATCAAGAAGTACAAAAACAACTTACAGAAATACAAGATAAATCTCATGTATCTGTTATAACATCAGCAAAACAAGCTGAATTATTAAGAAAAGTTGAAACATTGAGTGCCTTAACAGATAGTAATAGAATGCTTCGAGAAGAAAAGGAAGCAGCCCTTAAGGAAATTGAAGAACTCAAAATAAAATTAGAACAACTTGAAATGGAAATTTCACCACTACGTGTTCAAAATACAGAATATGAAAATAAATGTGATTCTCTCAATAGTGAAAATATTTCATTAAAACAAGATTTATCTAGATGGAGAGCAAGAGCATCCGCTTTATTAGAAAAGAGTAATAAAGTAAATCCTGAAGAAATGAAAAAATTACAAATTGAAAAAGATAATTTACAAAAACAATTGACTAATCTTCAAGAACAATTTAAAAAACAACAACAAGAACTTGCTCGATTAAATCAACAAACGAAAGTACTCCAACAGAATCTAAATACACAGCAAGTTTCTAATTCTCAACTCTTATCAGAAAAGAAACTTCAACTTGATGAGACTCGTAGACTTAATGAACAAAATGCCAAGTTTAAGCAAGATTTAGATGGTCTTCAAACTGAGAATAATACTTTAAAAACAAGTCAAGCTGAACAAGATAATGAACTTGTTAAAGTAAGAAAAGAATTGGAAAGAACGCAAACAACATTAGAAGAACATAAAGTAACAGTAACAACAATTAAGAAAATTGCCAAAAAATACAAGAAACAATATGAAGATCTTGCGTAAGTTATTTTTTATTTTTATTTCTTTCCTCTTTGAAATATTAATGAAAAACATCTTATAAAAAATATCTTTATAAAAATTTATTTTTCATTTATTTTATTATTATGTAAAAATACTTATTACTAAATAAATAAATAACTAATAATAATTTGTTTTTGTTTTTTGGTGATTAATATTGTATTATATAGGGAAGAACATAAAATCCTTACTGAATTAAAAGTATCATTAGATGAGGAAGTTGTTAAATTGAATGCTGCAGCTGCGGCTGTTGTTGCTTCTACACCGGCACCCAAAGATTTGGCTGATGTTTCTACAGATACAAGAGATGAACCATTACCAGAAGAACCATCTGCTTCTGATGAATTACTAAGACAAGAAATTGCTAGACAAGAATTAAGAGTTTCAGAGACAGTTGGTGAGAATGAAGCACTAAAACGAGATATGGAAAGTGTAAAAACTGACTGTACTCTAAAAGAAGAAAGACTTAAACTTGCTATGAAAAGTGTTCGTGAGAAATTGAATCAAATAACTCAACAAAAGAGTGAACAAGAAGTCGAATTAAATGAATATAGAAATAAACTTTCGACTGTGGAATCAACAAATGAAGAAGTACAAGTTCGTTTTGCAGGTATAATGAATTACATATATATATGTATCCAATAATAATTATTTATTAATTTATTATTGATTTATATTCTACAGAAAATATCTGTATTCTGTGTATATATAGTAGTTGTAATGTCTAAAAACAATTTAATTTTTTTGTTGATTGGATTTATTAAAATTTAAAAATGTATAATAATAAAAAATAGAAAATGCAAAATATTTTTTTTTTTTTTGTTTTTAGCACTGAGATCTCAATTAGAAGGACGTATAGCTAAATTAGAAAAAGAGAATAAAGAATTACGAAGTTCTACAACGTTGAATAGTGGGGATAGTTCTTCTTCTTCTTCAACATCTCTTCCTGGTACATTAGATATGGCAAATGCAAATGCTAACCTTCAAGAAGACAATAATCGTTTGAAAAAGGAATTGGATATGTTACGTACAAGAGCTGTGGCATTAGAAAAACAATTTAAAAATCAACAACAAGCAAATAAAAGTGGTTCTTCAAGTACAGAAAAACCACAAAATGAACCACCCAAAGCAAATATTAAACCTATTGCTGGTACTTCAACTTCCTCAAATCAAAAACAAGCAACTCAAGCAGTTACTCCAGCTTTTAAACCGCTTACTGCTAGTATAAGACCAATGTCAATGCCGGTATGAATATTATATTTGTTGAAAAATTATTTTGTTGTTTTTTTTACGTATATATATGTACATAAAGTCAGAACAAAATCTTTTGTTTTGTAAAAAAAACAAGGTTTTAATGTTATAAATTGAATAATATAAAAAGGAAATATATTGTGATTAATTAATTTTTTTCTCTTTCCTGTAGCGTAAAGCAACTGTTATGCCGACAACGGCAATGCCAACACAACAAACCCAAGCACAACAACAACATTCTTCTACCTCAACAATCACACAACAACAACAACAAGCAACTCTTCCTGTTTCCTCTCCAGCAATGTTTATTGCTCCAGTAAGTCAAGCACAAGTTTCAACTTCAACACCAGACCAATCATCTGGATCAATGGATCAACATTCTCATCATCTTCCAATGACTTCAAGTGCAACTACTCCAACTGTTACAAATTCTACTAATGTACGACAAGCAACAGTCCAACCAACTCCGGCTGTAACTGTAGCTCCAACTGTTGCTTCTACAGCAGCAGCTTCTAGTGGAACGGTTGGAAGTGGTACTCCAATTTCTGTTGCTCCTCAGGGTGGTCAAGTTGATCGAGAAACTTCTGAAAGGGAATCTTCTGCCCACCATGAAGATCCATCTACTTCATCAACATCTCATGTAAAAATTAATTTTTTGTTTATAATATATATATATAATATATATTATATCAAAATCATGATTATTATTTGTATTGATGGAAAAAAGTTTTTTTATATATAATATATAGTAGTATTAAATATTATATAGATCAGTTATTGATTTTGTAATTTGTAATAATTATTTATAAGATATCTACACAATATTATATTATCATGTATACCTTTATGTTTTATTTGAACTGTATATTTTTATAATTTTAAGATGGAAGATATGGAAATGGGTGATTCTTCTGAACAAGTTTCATCATCCGAATCGTCTTCTACACATCAAGCAATGATTCCAGTAGCTCCTGTCCGATCTCAACAGCAAGATCAAGTTCAACAATCATCTCAATCAGGACTATCTTCCGCCGCTGGTACTCATCATCAGAGTTCAAGTGTTGAGGAACCTTCTCCTTCAACATCTACAGGTCCTTCAACTCGTCCTACTCAATCTTCTGGGACAAAAAGAGGACGAGACAGTGAAGTTGAAACTTCAGAGGAATCCTCTCAACATACTGATGAACCTGAATCAAAAAGAACAAGAACTAACATCCCAATGCATATTGATAGAGAAGCAGAAGCAATGGCTCATCAACAAGAGGATCAATTTTCATCTTCATCTGTAGCACAGGTAATGATGGATGATGGTCAAGGAGGTGAGGTTGCTGATCAAGGAGGACGTACGGATGAAGAAAATCAAATTCCAACTTCTGATACTTCCACAGTTGCTAAAGTTGCAGCAGCAGCTACAAGTCATGCAGAAGATGATGATTCTGATGTAATAGTTATAGATGATTCTGACGAGGATGAAGAAGAAGATGAAGTGAGAACTCAAAGGGTAAGTATATTGAGTTTTTTTTTTCCTTTTTCAAAATTGTTCTAACTATATATATATTATTATATATACATATCAAATTTTTGGTAACATAATAATAATAAATAATAATAATAAAACATGCATTATATGATTGGATTTGATGTTTGTTTGTTTGTTGTTTTTTTTTTTTTAAATTAATAATAAATAGCCTCGTGGACATCATAGAGAAGAATTAGATGACGAAGGAGTTGAAGATGAGGAAGTTGATGATGAAGAATTAGAAGACGAGGGTGATGAAGAAGAAGATGAAGAAAGATCATCAGATGACCAAGGAGGTATTGAGTCTGATGATGACGATGATGATGGTGGTGATGATGGAATGGATAATGTAGGACTTGAAGATGAATTAGATCATGAGGATGATGAAGGTAGAGAAGCCAAGAGTTTAGAAGATAATGAAGGGGATAATGAAGAATCTAGGAATGCACCTGAACATGATGAGGAACAACAACAAGGTCATGAAGCAGACACTATTGAAATTATAGATGAAGATGAAGAAGAAGCAGATTTAGATTCACAACAAGAAGAAGTAGCAATAGAACAAGGAGGAGATAGTCAAGATGATGATGATGAAGTTGTACCAGAAACAGTTTCTTCAGAATCCTCTGTTCCACAAGAAACATATAGTAGTACTACATCTACAACTACTATAAATCAACAACAATCAAGTACTGTACCATCCGGGAGTATTCCATCTTCCTCTTCAACTGTAGGAAGTCTATGGGGAGCAAGTAACTTTTCTCGTCATGCAAGAAGAGGATCTGGGAGGCAAGAAAGATTACCATCTCTAGGAAGGCAACATCAATTAACTCCTTCGTATCAATCTGGTCAGGGAATGGTAAGTGTATATAGATAACATATTATATAAATTATAAATACTAAATTATTGTTTTTACTAATTGACAATATATTTTTTCACTGTAATTATTTTTTTCTTTACTTCATTTTATATAGTATGGAGACGAAATAGATGATAGTATTGTACCAAGTACTCCTACTTTATTTGTTCCACGACGAGCTGATGGTTTTGCTGAAGCTGTTAGCTCACCTCAAATTTCACAGAGGTTTACTTTTAGTTCTCCTAGTGATACAACTCATTCTCAGACTGGACCATCTGGTAATAATTTTTGGTTTTTTTTGTAAAACAAAGGTTTAAATGATAAAAAAATATTTTATACTCATAACTCATAATTAATATATAACATAACATTATTTACTTAAATTTATTTTCTTTTAGGCTTGGATGATACTCGTGTAGATTTATTTGATGGATCTGGAAGAAGTGTTCCTACAACTCCTTTACAAGTCTCACCACCTGGTAAATACATAAATCATATTATATGAAAAGTACAATATCAAATAATAAATAATAGTAATTACTGTTACACTATGTATATGATGTATTTTTGTAGCTTGATAATTTTTTAAAGTAAATTTGAAACATATTATAATATATAGGACAATATCCTTAATTCACTTCATATTCTCTTATTTTATTTGAAGCTGAAGTTGCAGATCTTTCCCAAATTTCTACTGAAATGGATTCAGTAGAAGAATCATTGGAAACTCCTGGAGTTTCTGGTATTTCAAATGAAATGAGTGATATTCAACCTAGTAGTTCAGATTCTTCTCGTTTTAGTCAACCCAGTGCTGGAGGTGCTGAAATTCCAACCATTAAAATTACGTCAGTTCTTGATTCTTCTCTGGATTCTTCACCTGATCAAGTTGACCGTATGGATATGGAAAGCAATCGAGGTGAAATGATAGCTATGTAGTTTATTTTTTAGAGTATTACTCTATATTATTATATACACATGGTTTTGGATGAATTTTGTCCATGTATTTAGACTAATTTTGAAAGTAGTTCAGGAAAATTTAGAGATTAATTACAAATTTCTGCTACGCATTACATATTTTTAGTTGCAAAAAAGATATGTGTAATGTATACACGTCTATTAGATTACATGCACATTTCACCCTAATTTATTACTTTATTATTTGTAAGATTAAATGCATGCTATATATATTAAATATTATTCTTTCTCTTTTCTTTAGATAGAAGTTTTTAGTTCCTTCTTAATTCTTTTTATTGTAGATGGTACAAGTTAATAGTAAAGTATTATATTATTATAATATTAATTGTTGTTCTGGTGGTTGAATATTTGTTGTAGTACAAGTAGTTTGTGAATGAAAGAGGTTTGATATTAAGCTCAAAAAAAACAAATACAAAATTCATACAAAATATCTTAAAATGTTTTGTATTAGTCAAATATGTATGCATGTAGATTCCAGTAAGTTTTATGAAGATTAAGATTAAGTCTTCCATGATACACGTATCAATAATGATATTTTATGTAAAAGTATTTTAACCGTAAGGATGACATTTTCTCGTTTTGTTTATTATAAAATTATACAAAACCCAATCTTTCTCATATCAAAATTGTATTAGTTTTCATGACGCTCTACCCAGTATTATAACTAGCATGCATGTAGCAACATTGTTTCAAGTCTATGTTATTAATTATTGTAAATGCTAACTTTTATGCATTTTCTTAAAACTGTTCAACTTTTGTTGTTTTTTTTTGTTACTTAACATCAAACCTCAAACAGATCTATCCTTTGATTGTGTGTTATTGTAGAAAGAATCGTTTACCCTGAAAATTTATTTCAATGTTGTAGGGAAGAATTTTATTTATTTATTTTTAAATAGAACTGCCTACTAACGATTTTTCTTTTAAGTAAAATAATAATTAATATTCATTATTTATTCATTATTGATCTTTTTCAGTGTTCAGTTTAACAATATTATTATACTTTGAACTTTGTGAAAATTTTAGTAGCTTTTGATACTACTAGCTTAAACCACAATAACTGACACGAGTGAATCGGGATTTTTTTTTTACAATGAACAAAATGAAAAAAAAACAAAAACATAATATATAAATAGTGTTTAGATTTAAATGATCAATAGAAATGGGATTGGCTACAAAATAGTATTGACTATTACATTACTATTCACTATTAATAATAATTATGATTTGTAAATAAAACTCTGTATACAGTTTGCCTGTTTAGTTGTTTTAATTTCTTAAAAATTCTTACTATTTCACTGTTGCTGCTTTTGTCCATAATCAATTTATATAGATTGGTTTTTTATACTTGCTCTTTGTTCATGCAATATGAGAAATAAAGAATATTTTGAGCTTTTGAATTAGAAATATTTTATTATTATTTGTTTTCTGTAAGATATCCATAATATTATTATGCTTTTTGAACTTTTAGAGTTGATTTTTTATTTAAACTATTCGGTTATGGTTGAATGCTGTAAATGTGTACTTTTTGTGCGTTTTTCTAGATTGGTGTATGATGTATAAAATGTATACATTGCTGTTGTACTTTGAATTTTTTTTCCAACAAATACCGTCACTAAACGTATATATTATAGCTTAACATACTACCATCTAGTTTGTAGTTTATATGAAACACGGCTTACTATATGTAAGATTAATTAGATATTTAGAAAAACAAATCACCAACAATCAAATAATAGTATAATATTATATATAAAACTGTCATATTGTTTTGTAGTACAATTCTATTTGATATATAATCTAATACTTTCTCTACTCAAAATTGAGTATTGTTTAAGTTATTATGTACCATGTCATTCAAATTTCAAACTGATCGATCATCTTCATAAGTATTGATTACATTATTACTATTATAAAAGCTAGTATAAACAATATCCAAAAAATATAGTTTATAGTATTTATCAAAAAAAACTCATTTTTATCACATTTCAGCTACAGTGGTTGACTTATCCCGTCCATCAGAAATTGCATCAGTTACATCATCTGATGAGGATAAAATTGAAACAGGAACTAGTACTAGTGGACAAAGTCATCAACAAGTATCTGCTACGTCCTCATCTTCTAGAACTGCTAGCCCAACTCCATCAACTGGTCAACAAGGGATTGGAGATCAGTCAAATATTTCTCAACAAAGTCAGCAACATCGAGCAAGACCCACTCCAATTATCTGGGATCAACCAACTTCTTCTTCCTCCGTCCCAACCACTGTTCCACCTAGCTTTAGGCCTATAACTCGAGGACGAGGATTGTTAAGTAGACCCGTTCCTAGCCATCCACATGTTCCTCCAGAACAAGGAAGTTCCCTCAATCCTCCAATCAGAGGTGGATTTCGCAACCTGCCCAGAGGAGCACAACCAAGTGCAAGGTAATAGAGACTTTATGTCACATTTGATACAAAATATTGGCAGCAATAATTATTATTAGAAAGAGAAGTTGTCAAGTTGCTCATACAAATATTATAAAATGTAATAACTAAAAAGAAGTTAGTACTTACTATTAATATGCTTAAAATTTAAGAGTTTGTTTGGGAATAAGGGTTTAAAAAAAAGTATTTATCTGGTTTTTTAGACGATCTCGTCCTCATCCTCGTCATTCAGTGCCTCGAGGTGGACCATTTAAAGGGCCATACTAAAAGAAAATCCTAAATTCAATAGTCTTTAATAATTATTCCTTATAATATATAAAAGATGTTAAGTCCATATAAGATGAATTTTTAACATGGTATAATATTTCTTTGCTTATTTATTGATTAACTATTGGTATATTATACATTAAGTATACCATATATTATTAATATTATTATTATTCAATAATAGTTAGTATTATAATAATATAAATATTTAATTTAATGAAATTGTTTCCATTTTCTGTTTTAATATAAATGACATTTCGTATATACCTATTTTGTTATGAATCACTATTGAATAGCATAAGCTTTTACTATTCAAACTTGATCAACTCGAGTATTTTCAGTTTCTTATATTGTCATCTATCGTATATATGTTTGATGTTTATGTTTTTTTTTTCATGTAATGTTAATTGGACTGATATTGTAAAACATGCTTTATATAATGATGAATTTTTAAGAAGCAATATTTATACTTGGTAGTGACTTTGGGTCCATCAAAAGTTAGAACATTGCAATTATTTAAATTCAATGTGGAACTTAGTTTATCGATTATCTCTATAACTTTCTATAATATTTCCTTGATAACATTGTAAATTATTATTGTTCATTAGAAGTAAGACAAAAAAAGAGTTGTTATGAAAAGTAGTAAAATACTATTACAGTACCAGGTGTACGACAAATTGTTTTCCAAAAGTGAGTGTACATATTATATTCCTATTTTTTTCTGTAACATGTACATACAGATGTATTTGAATAAAAGCTTAAATTCAAAACTTTAAAAAGGAATTATGATAATAGTTTCTAAGTATTATTATTATTATATATTATAGCATGTTATTGACTAATTACTTGTACACTCCTATACAAGCAAAAAGTTGTGCTGTCAAATATTATTACGATTTTGACTACTATTTTTTTTCATTAAAGTGCATTAATATTTAAGTGGCTTTTATAAATAATAGTAACATGTCTATAGTTTACATGAATGGCCAGTGTGTTCAAGGAATTTTGATGTTTAGACAGATTAAATAACATAAACAAAGTATTATAAATATTTACACAAAAATAATAAGAATCAAATGCTCTAGTAGTTGTTTTGAACGTTTGGCCTAAAATTTGCATACGAACAAACTAGACACTTCCCAGGAATAAAATCAGTGGAAAAATAAAGTGGGGTTAGGAGATGCATACTTAATGTCCAGCAGCTAAAATATCAAATACTCATAGCATATTATGTGTATAGTTCATGTTTTATTTACACCATACTTTGCAGGTGTTAGTACTAAATACGCACATTATACCTGAAAACCAACGTGAGTGGGGCAAGAACATAAAACTAATACCTCGAATTGTGTATTTGGGGATATGGTGATATGTGATAAAGTTGCCAGTATAAGTACTATATGAGTTGGCGATTCATTGGAATTGGAGTTTCTCAAGTTTCTCAGAACTCAGAACACCACGTACTTATATAGCGCATGAAAGTGGTTTGTATGTAGCTACTTACTATACTAGTACTTGCTTATTTTGTAAATAGAGTCACCGATTCGGAAGATGCCAGAAGTTGTAATCAACAAACACAGTTACAATTATTGGTCATATTCAGATTATAGAGAACCTCTACATATATGTATATCTAGAGATACAAAGAAGTAAGACTTTAGTCAAATGAAAATAAGTATGTTCAGTGTGTATTCGGTATTCGGTATAATTATTAGTATAAAAACTAGTTAATAGACTATGCGTCTTGCTTGTAATATTACTTGTAGAATATTAGTAGAATAGATAACAACTTTATAAAGCTAGATTTTAGCGTAATGCAATAAAAGCGTGCCACAGTTAAAAAAAAAATATCCATGATATTTTACCATAATAATAAAAACTGTCTTAAACTTTGAATATGCACACACCGTCTAATTTTAGTAGAAATGATCTTTTAGGTTCTATTTTTAACAAAAATGTATCACCATCTCATATAACATACAAAGTACATGATATACATGCGTTTTTTTGTACAACATAATATGTATTATCATCCTTTTTTAATCTTGTACTTACATTTTTGGATTTGCATCTGTGTATTGTTCAGGTTTTGAAAATTTATTCATACCCATTACAGAGAATCGTCGTGAACTATGCCAAGTTTCTCTTACTTTTCACAGTGAAGGATAATGGATATAATACAAAAGTCACCAATCAAGTTAATTTTTTTTATTGTACATTGTACATAGAAACTGTATGCATGTGTGTTCTTCCTTGGAAGTTCATTTTCTGATGATGCTGTGTGACGATTGTAATTTGTAATGAAGAATTTTATCTGATATCAAGTGTGTTTTTGTCTCGACATTCTGCAAGTATGGTTAGTAACTTAATCCGCCAATGGCCTCTATTTCACTTGAGATTAGGCTGTTGTGGAAGTACATTGTATTTTTTAATTTGTTTTATGTATTTGCATCTACTATCTGTATTCTTATCTGAGAGCAGTAAAACATTAGCCCTTGTTCGTCTTCAGTACAACTATTTCATTAATTTTCACTATAAAACATCAAGTGTTCACCGATTACCCTTTATCAGTAGTGGCTAGGGGCATAATAACGACAAAAGCATTAAGAACAAACATGTAAAAACATAACATAAAATAATAATATCATGAGTATAATGTATTATTATGTAATTTTCCTGAGGATCTTGTTATACGAGTAAACTGAAAAGATGTGAAATGTAATTAAAAGTGGATATAGATAGTCATTAGTCATTAGTTATTACTAACAAAGTCAGTGAATTCAACAGAAAACTTTTGTCATGAATTTAAGCCAAAACTATATGTGTGTATTTATTATTTGCCAAGTGTCCAGTGTAAAAATAAATGATAAAAACAAGTAAACTGAAGAAGTAGAATGCGAGAAATGGTTAGTTGAGTATTGGTATCTATTTGAATAATAGTAAAATATGTGTAGTTCGTCCTCAGTTATATTTTTTGTACAGATTACAATATAACATGCATTGTGTACATTATCTTTATCCTTTGTCATGAATTGTGCTATTTATACTATAATCTATAATATATCAAGGACCAAACAGCAGAGAAAAATCAAATTTTTTTCCATCTCCGACAAAAGTGTACTTTAATCCTTGTGTGTGTTAGTACATAAAACAAATATAATAATTTTTTAAGTGTAACATTCAAGATAATATGTTTACTTATTTATCATGTTATGAAGTGTATGGAAGACGGAGATGTACTTTGTATCCCACTAGACGTAATTTTTCCGATAAATCCAGGATAAAATGTGTCAAGTGTAAAATGTACTCCTAAAATTCCGAAAGTAACGAGTAACGAGGTAGGAAAAGAAAGTTCTCATTTGGGAATGATGAGGAAGAACTCTTCAGAATTACACTTTAGAGCACGGAACAAAGGAGCTTTTTTAGTTTCGATTCTAATACTGGTTTTACTCATACAGCCAGAGTTTGTGGAATTAAGACGACGAAGACATGCAAATGGAAATGCTCTAAATACACAGTTTGCATCACGCGTAAGTGAGAGTATTTTTATAAATACATATTATATCCCTATATTCTATATTATTATATCTACATATTTTATGCAGTGTAGAGCGTAGACTGTATACATGACTGTAGAAAAACGTTTGAGTTGAATTTTGAGTTATTGTATTGTAAAACACTAAACAATACTAAATAAACTTTCAGATGACAGAAATAAGAGATCATTGGAGTTGCTCTGCACCGAAACCAAGACTCGTCTATCTCAAAGATGAAAAGCCGGATTTAGTTTGTGATAGTAGTATAGGTTATACACCAGAAGTAGCTGTATTGTTTCGCTGTGAAAAATCTTTCGGTGGGTCCTTTAGAAATAAGTACATGTTTACTGTCAAATTATGCCATAGTTTATAGATTTAGATTTTAGATGCGCTTTTTATTTTCAGGATGCTGCCCAAGGAATAAACAATGCCTACCCGCAACAACTGAAGAAGTTCGGATTTTGTTTCAAAAAATGGATCATAATCTGAGACGGAGTTACGAATTTATAACATTTACAAACCATACATCGTGTGCATGCCTATGAAACTGACAAACTGACTCTCTACTAATGCAGTCGGAATTCGCAGATCCACAGCCAGTGCATTTAATATTTAATTAGCTCAAAGTCCATATATCTTTATTTGTGTGCGTGTGACACACGCCGTGTGTATAGTTCACACGCATATTCTACGGTGTATCTTTAACCTTACATTTTACATTGTACTCCGTTTCCCTTATAAAGGTTTTCAATGAGAGCAACTGCAAAACATTTTTGTGACAAAAGACAAAAAAGACAACGATTCAGTATTCAACACATAATGAAATTCAAAATAGATACCTGAGTAAGCATATAATGCTATATATATATATAAAACGGGAGACGTGTGGTATCAACGTTCAGCTAATGAATTATTTGAGTTTTGAGTATTTGGAATATTTATTTATTTATGTATTGTTTGCCAATTAAAGAACAACTAACTCTCCTGCAATGACACACTGTTTATTAAGCATAAGAATTTTAGACCGACAAGAAGAGACACTGATTCGTGTTTTATGGTCATACAACCTGTACTTTATGAGAATTTTTGTCAAATTCAAGTTGTTGTTTTAAACATTTAGGATAGGAGAGGAGTCTGTACAATACAAAAACAAGCTAATAAATTTTGTACCCAACATCTAACATGACTGCGTGGGGGCCATTACATAGGTATATTGCAGTTGTTTGTAGTTTGTAGAGGTCTCAGTTTTGTAGATGTTTTGATAACATCACAGTACAATATAATCAGTATGCCCAGCGTTACTTTTTAATCAAGAATTAATTACTTTTGTGACTTTTGTGACTGAAGCCTTTTTTGGACTATTGGAAAGTAGTAATATATTATTTTATATTTTATACCATGGATCGCAATGAAATACGAAATATCAAATATCATGAGACAAAGTTTTGCCCTTGCAGTTTTTGTAAATTGTATATTATGACTCATGATGTGTGATGTGGTTGTACAATTTATAATCGTATTAATTATGGCTAAAACGGGTCGTTTTTCTCTTTTCTCTGTACTTGAAGTTTTAGTACTATGATACTATGATATAGAACTTTTAGTACATATAAATGTATATAAATGAATTCACATCTTTGTTTGAGTAAATTATTTTAGTGTAAACTACTAGTACATGTATTTCTGTTACTGTATACTGTATTCTATTCTGTAGTGCTCAATGCACAATGCAAACAAATTCTCATATACAGATATAACAATTGTGAGTACAACATTCGACTGCAGGATTTACTACTTGTGGTATTCAACTGTTAAAATTCAGCAGCTTTTCTACTCAAAGATGGTCTTTTTTTCATTTTACGGACCAGACAATAAGATTAATTTAATGTCTGGTTTTTATGGCACTCAAAACTTTTATTCAGTTGTTGTGTGTACAGTGTACATAGTACATAGAATGCAGTAGACATGTAATTTTAAATCATGCATGATGTTTTTTTTATTTACTGCTACTATTATTTAATTTATTTGTTTGCCGTGTATATCCTGAGACCTTTGTGGTACTGTATATTGTGTGTATATATCCAAAATCCACACATAAAGTCTAGTCAGAAATAATCACAAGTATGAATATTTTGTAAAATATATAAACTAATCAAAATAATAAAATGATGATCAAGATTAATAATTAAAAATTTTACGAGCTGCAATTGAATCGAAATTCTTGAGTTAAACTTTGATTCAAAGTATTTGAATATGTGTGGGTATAATATTAGCTATTACTTGTTTTCATACAGAGTGAAAATAAATGTAAAGATAAACATAATATTTTCAAGCGTTTTAGTTGTATTGTACTGATTTGTTTATTTCCGTCATTGTTACATTATTATACAAACATCATCGTTTTACAGTTTTGGATGATTGAATGAAGACATTGTGAGTATGGTTCGCCACTCATTTGCATGGATTCTTTGAACATAATGAAATGTACCTTATTAATTGAATCGATGAGTGTACGAGCATATTATACTATGTCAATTAGGGGAAACACTTTTATGAATTACATATTACATTCCTACAGAAAAGTAGCACAAAACTTTGCATTGTTCCCCATGCTCATAATGTTGTACGTCACATGTATCATTGCATCCTATCAGTTTCTCATACACACTCTCCCAAGCTCTCCAGTCTGTCTCCGCCGATCCCGATCTTCTGGGACCGGAATTGTAGCAGATAGTGCAATATTTCTATCAGTTCTTGTCAACGGAGTATCCGCAGCTGCGGCACATCTTCCACGAACATCTAATGCTTGCTGTTCAATTACTTTGGCTTCATTTTTGTTTTCTAGTTCCTTTTCTAAAGTTTGTAAGAATGCAACCAACATATTGAGTGCCTTTTTATTCTCATCCACTTTGCTCTGTAAAACTTTTTGAGATGCTCGAAGTTGAAGAACTTCTTGAGTCAAACCGTACTGAGCATCATCTCTAGTCAACTCTACGCCGAAACGATATGTTCTATGTTCCAATCTGGTCTCAGCTAATCTGAAAATGTCAAAAATGAAACAACACAAGTAAAAACAAATGTACATACAGATGTTTTGTATTTCCAATGACCAATTTAATTTTTCATGTTTTGCTCATTGAATTTTAGACCTCTTGCAAGTACTTAAATAATAAAATGATCAAAATATATAATAATAATAATAATATATTACATACTTTAGTTTATTAGTTTTATCAAGTAAAGCATCCTCCATGTCCCTGATTTCAATCTCAATTTTACAGAGCTCTTTGAGAATCTTTGAGAAGAAGAAGAAATAAACAGAAAAATATGACAAGAAATAAATATTATATATTATATTGTAAGTATATAGGAAGTAGTAACGCAAAATTTAGGTAGTATTTTAAAGGGATAATAAAATGTGATTCCAAAATTTTATATAGCAATAAAATATTCAAAATTTCCTAAAAACAAAAAAATTGAAACCTTGTCCTTTTGATGACATAGATCAGCACTTGTTCTCGACATTTCATGAAAACGTTTTCGTAAAAGAAAGTCAACAACTTCTCGCTGTGCCTTGAGATCATTATTTGTCTGATCGATGGCCAATAACATTGCTTCCCGTAGTTTCATTGAATTGGCCAATTCACAATCTGCACGTAATTTATTATATCGACTCTGCTCTTCCCAAGCCTGGGGTGTCATCATGTTCTTAGGAATCCGTAAGGGATCTGGTCGAAAGGCAATTTCCGAAGAAGTCTCACTAAAATTAAACAAGGAAATTGAAATAAAAAATCTCAAATCTTGACAAATGTACCGATGCATTACACGACAGGTATATTATGTTCCTTAAATTACCTTAATCCAAGTAGATATCGGTCAACATCTAAGGAAATAATTTTTTCAGACAAATCTCGTAGTATTAACTGACGAACCTCTTGAAGTCTATATATAGAAAACAAAAATGGACATGGATGATTCGAAAATTGAGGAGGTAACTATATTAATTAAAATGACTTTGAAATGATACAGTTGTATGACTTGTATAATATAATATGTGTATGGAACAAGATATGAATTATTATATGAATAACAAAGTGTACCTTGCCATTTGATGCCAAGACTCTTGTGCTTTCTTTTCTAAAATATTCCGAGTTTCTTTGAGTAGGCATGTTTCCTTTGCCATTTCTTCTTGTGCTTCATCCATAACGTAATCATTTCCACGTCTAGATTCTCGAATACTCAAAATTTCATTGACTATGTCCATATCAATCACCTTTGATTCGATGGCCTGCTCAACGGCTTCTTTGGCGGCGTCTTGTTTTCTGTAATATTATAGGAAAAGGTAAAATGTTAAATGGTAAGTAGTAGTAATATGTATAATATAATACAAAATACAATTTCAAAGTCAATTATTATTAGTAGTAGTAGTCGTAAAAATTAATTAAAAAAGGAAGACGTTTTAAAATTTTCTATGTCACCTCAACTCCATATCAACTGTTGCAACTGTTTGTTCTAAGGTCACTCTCCAGTTATCTATTTCAGTGATTCTGTCACGGATTCGATTATTATTTCTGTATGTATCCCACCGAGCTTGAATTCCTGTTTCATTTCTGATAGACCTTCCTTCATGACGAATCTATTATGAATATGTAAAATTCCCAATTAATTTAACAAGTCGCTAGTACATTAGTAGGTACTTTAGAAAGTGTAATTTTTAATAAATTTTACTCTTAAAGTATCTTCTCTTTGTTGTTCGGCTAAGTTTGCAAAATTCCATGTGAAATGATCCCAGTCAGATTTAGACTTGAGTATAGCAGGTTTCTCTAATCGACATGTAATTTTCCCCAACATTTTCTTCAACAAAGTATTATAGGCTTTTCTGACGGAAGAACTACCAAAATAACACACTTTCTATTGTCTTGAAATTTGAAAGGATTTTTGTTTTACTGTGTGATGATACAGAATAGAGTATAAAATGTTAATTGACTCTTCACACCACAAAAATTGAAAAATAAGAATGGACAGATTCTTTATTTCGACTTCCGCATCGGAGACTTTTTAGAGTGAGAGTCCAATTTAATGAGATCCCGATCCCAAAAAAGTGAAAGCTGTAACGACTTTCTACTTTCTTTTGTACAAAATGAAAAACCCTTTTGCCTTTCGTATATGTACTATGTACGAAAAAAAACGTTGCCGTAATTCGAAAAAGTCACAGATCGAAGATCGAAACTCGAAAAAGAGAATAAAATTATACGAAACTTGAAAATGAAATGTTGAAAAATGGAAGGATAAATAATATACGGTGTGTATACTATATGTATAGTCATAAGTCATATCATGTATCATGTACATACTTTAAAATAAAATATTGATGCATTTGTTTACTTTCCCTTTCTCATGACGACACATGTAGAAATTCGAGTACAAATAGACACACACACAATACACAATATACACAACACACTAACCTAACCTGCACATGTTGTGTACAAACAATAAATACAATCCGCAATATAATTTAATAAGATTTAAAACTAACAGTTAAATACAACCAAGGTGCATATACTAAATGAAGTCATGTAAAGGCATAAAATTGAAAGATTCGTCATAATTCAGTCCTGGTCATGTTTTTTTTTTCGTTGAAAAATACAGAACATTGTTTATTGTTGTACAATTTTCTTAGTGCATATATTATAACGATATACAATATATTATGTAAGAGACAGTAAGAAATTTTTTTGCAAAATGCAAATGTACTCATTTTCTATTCTATACTATAACAATACGAACACAATTCCAAAACGTACAATAATCAATTGAATGAAAAGAAAATATAAACAAGTATAAGCCTTATTTTGACTTTTTTAACAGAGATAATTTGATATCACCTAAATTTGTATCAAATGTTACATCAATATCTTTAGACCCATTCAATGGATTACGATAAAAGAAGATTCCTTGCTTAGAATGTAAATCCCATTCAATGGGTACATTATTTTCTGGTTTTGAAATTGGCCCAGTAGTAATACTAACATGATCATTTAATTGCCATTCCATCCATAAGGCTACTCCATTCGTAGATACATCAAACGGCTTGTTATCTTCACATTTAGTAACCACAAGTTCATTTCTAGTCAGATTAAAAGATAAAAGATCAAATACTTCACTAGAAGGAACACCTCTATATTCCCAAAGAGGTTGAGCATCAATTGGACAATCAGCAAGATCAGATGCCGGCTAAGTATACAAAAAAAAATACAGAAAAAAATGAGACATAATAATTATTAATAAAAATTATTAAAAAAATAAATCAAAAACATTGTGAGATCAGATTATAATAGTAATAATAATTATTATCCATTAAAAACACATACCAGAATTAAGGAATCAAAATCCTTCAAATCAAAATGAAATGGTTGAAGTATATCAACAGGAGCTTTAATTTTGTACAAATGGTCAAAATTTACAGCGATTCCTTTTAAAGTTGCTTTTTCAGGGACAACACGAACATTACTATCAAAACTCCATTGCAAAGAGTTTTTGGAGTATGAAAAATAAAGATTATTCCATGGATATATGGAGGAATGAAAATAGGGGTCTCCAACTACAAGTTGAATCTATCAATTCAAAAATAAATAACAAATAATAATGATTTTATGAATTAACGGGAATAAGTAGTACAATCGTTCTTATTATAATATATTTTTGTCATAAAATTCACAACTTTAAAAACAATTCCTTACTTGAAAAATGAACAGAAATTATTATTGTGCCAATATGTGTGTATATTTTTAATTTCTTACCTTTAAATCTTCAAAATCTTTTGGTTCAATGGATTCTGGATTTTTATTTACTACAACAACTTGATTTTGAAGATTATTTAATGCAATAAAATCTTTCATTAGACGTGCACTACTTTCATGTTCTTCAATTACAAAAACTTTTTTAGCACCAAGAAATCCTAATAACAATGGCAATGATGATCCTTCACTTAGACATAAACATACTGTTTCACCTGGAACAATTAATTTTTCCAAGACTTGTATAAATTTTTGATTTCTTTGATTATCATTTAACATTCCAATTCTTGATCTACTTAAAGTCATATGGATTCCACAAGTACATATGGGACGATCTTTCTGCGAGTTTCCATTTTGTAATTTTTGGTTTTTCGTTTTATCTTCGGAACTATTAGTTTCATTATCTGAATGAATCTGGTACCATAAAGAAAATTCGTCATGAAAGCTTTCTAGTTTTAAGTTTTCCCCTTTCTTGGTTTGATAAGATTCTGGGAGATAATATGCTGAAATCAAAATATTTTTTACTATTATTCAATCATCTGTTCATGAAATCATTTAAAAAGTTTTACATACTACATTATTCATTGAAAAGTACCTGCTTGCATCCAATGATCTCTCCAAGCACTTTCTGACCCAGCCCATTCAGGATGACACGAAATTACATGTTTTCCTAATGGATCCATTTTCAGATCCCACCATAAAAAAATTGTGTTACATGATGCGGAGGCTTTTGCCTGGAAGTTTTTCAATGATGAACGATATAATGGGTTTCGTTCAGAATGTTTATTCCAATCAAATCTAAACAATAATAATAAAAAACGAAATAATTGAAAAAAAAGGAGAAAAGATTAAACTTAAATTATCCTTCACATTACTAATAAATAAAACATATTACACATAACATGTAATGGCATATGTACAATGCTTGAAAGTAAAAAAAAACATGTCTGTATATATATATATATATATATATATATATATATATATGCATAGAATTATTATAGAATACATAATATATAATACAACTATAGTCTTACTCAAAAACTGGAATTGGTTCAGAAATTTCTACAAATTGGTTATTTTTGATTTCACTTAATTGAAGATCTTGAACTGATGGAGCTCCAAAACATTGTGCCATTGCGGATGGGAATTTAATAATTGAATTATTTGGTAGAGTAACTGGTTTAAGAACATTTGATTCATAAATTATTGGACAATCGACAACTTGAGCATAGACTGTTGCACTTTGTGGAATTACAGTACAATCATCCTAAGAAAAGAAAAAATATTATATGATTACATAAAAAACAAAACATAGTGCTTGTATTTTTTTTGTATACATATACACATAAATGTATAATAATACAATATTAGAACATAAGCTGTAATGGGACAAGTTTAAAACGTGCCCGTTTGCACACATATTCAATAATGGGTAGTTCATACCATGTAAATTTATTTAATTTTACCGATAACAACTCTTGGTGAGCATGATTAAAAATTTCAATAGCTCCTTCTCCTATTAATTCAGTATCAAAAACTTCTGTTATTAATATATTAGCTCTCGTTTCAAGATCTTTTCCTGGTCCAACTTCTAATTCCGTAGAGCGTTTTGGGATCTAAAATTTTAGGAAGGAATCATCATACTACTAGTTTTTTAGTTTTTTTTTATATTAAAAAAAAAGTTGTTAAAATTTAACTTACAAGTTTAATGTTTGTTGTATAACCATTTCTTGCAATAACTTTGGCTGCACATTGTGCCATTGGATTAAATGCCTATAGATATATTTACAATAAATATTTTGATAAACATAACAAATATAATAGAATACCATCATAGATATAACAATATTAATTATACTACCTCGCATGCATAAATTTTATCCGCTTTCAAGGAAGCAGCAAACATAGATAGTAGACCAGTTCCAGTTCCGATATCAAGTACGATAGATTGTTGACCAGCTTTTCGTTTTAAGTCAATAGCAATTTTTAATGCTTCATAATATTTAATATTTCTATCATGATCATGTAACATATCCGCATAACTGAAAAGAAGAAGAATCAAAAAGATAAAAATATATTATATAGGCACTTGAGGTCTTTTATAGTTTATATTTTACAGTCAATGAAAATACCGGTATATTTTTTAATTAAAATACAATACTACATAAAATAATATATATATATATATATATATATATATGGACTCACGCAGATCGGGCAATTTCTTGATAGTAATCATAATTTTCAGGTTCTTCTGTCCATTCAAATTTATTTTTAGTAGGATTAAATCGTTGAACTAAAGTAAAAGGCACCGGGTTAGACATAGTTCTTGCTGATGACAGATGAAGGAATGGACTACTTTGGTATAAAAATCTAGAATTCAGAACTTTTTGTAGAATTGTCTTCTGCATGAACTTGAATGATGCTCTCGTATCTATATATTTACATGGGATATTTTCAAAGAGACAAAACTAATAATAATTAAAAATACATTAGATGTTTTATATATATATATTATTATAGAAGTTATAAAAGTGTGAGTGTAGTTTAAAGTTTAAAGATATTATACATAATATATATGTATTATTGTGTTATTAATTGGGCGCACATGGCATCCAATTTTATATTTACTTTTATATAAAAATTAAAACTATACTGACAAAAGATATATCTACACATAAAAGACAAAAACTTTGACCAAAAAGCTATATTATAAAAGGTTCTATAATGTGTAGTTGTATATTTTAATTGATCTTTATCTATTTCTAAAGTACAATAATATATACTTACCTTTTATTTTTTCTTACAAAAACTTTACTTAATAAAAATTTTTCTTGTGTGTGAATTTTGTGAATTGTGAGCTAAAAGAAAATAATTTAAAATTCTGAATACATAGAATTCCTTGATTTAATACATACATATGTACATACATATGTTCTCGGATCACAATTTTTTAATTGTTCATTCAATTTAATTTTGTTGATTAATCAACGATTTTAATAAAAGTACTTCTTAATTTGATCAAGAATTACGTAATCGTTGAGAAAAAACGTCAAATTATCTCTGTGTAAGCAATATGTCGGGTTGTGGTAAGTATTTTCATCACTATAGTCAATGTTTTAATCATTATCTTCAAAGACACTTGGAATGTTGTTTTTCACAAAAGCATTATCTATAGAATATAGAATATAATAATAATATAAAATAATATTTTGTACTTTTTTTGATTTTTAATATTTTATGCTTGTAAATATACCGTCATTGTAATGTAATGTAATTAGGCATAATATATAATTAGACATGTACACATGTATGAAGCATATTAATTTTGATGCAAAATACATGTGTCTATAGGCTTATATTATTATATTTGTATTTAAATATTTAGATAAAAGTTTAATTAAAGATCACCAGATGTATTCAATGTATCATTATAACAATTTGACATATTATTATTTCAAGCAATAATTTATAAAAAATGTTACTTATTCTTTATATTTTAATGATTCTTTTAATATAATATAATATATTATGGGTTATATTTGATGGATATTTATTTTACAGTTGTTCCTCGGACATTCAGACTTCTTGAAGAACTTGAACAAGGTCAAAAAGGTGTTGGAGATGGAACAATTAGTTGGGGTCTTGAAAGTGATGATGATATGACTTTAACGTCATGGACAGGCATGATAATTGGACCACCAAGAGTAAGTTTATAATCATAGAAAATAATAATATATATTATTACATATTATATTTAATCAAAGTTATATTTTATACACTACTATTTTATACGGTATAAGTTTGGTGATGACGTAATACAGATTTTTTTTCTCTCTATAATATATTATAAAAACTAAAAACCATAATAATATTATTATTATAAAACTTTGTGACTATTTTACATTATTTTATACAATATTACTGCAATGTCTCTCTTTGTTTGTTTTTTAATTACATAGACTCCCTATGAAAACAGAATGTATAGTCTTAAAATGGAATGTGGTGAACGTTATCCTGATGATGCTCCAGTAGTACGATTTCTTTCTAGAATAAATATGAATTGTGTTAATGGAACTTCTGGTGTGGTACGTTTTGATAGCTATTAATTTTTTTTTTGTTTTTGTACTTTTATATCATACAATACTCACTATTTCATACACATATAGTACACATACCAAATGTTTGATGTTTGGAGTTGATTTCATATTTCATACATCATTATTTTTATTTTATATATATGTATAGGTTGATAGTCGGCAAGTTCCAATTCTTGCAAGATGGTCAAGAGACTATACAATTAAAACTGTCCTTCAGGAACTTCGACGTTTAATGACAGCAAAAGATAACATTAAATTGTCTCAACCTCCAGAAGGCGCAACTTTCTAATATCAAAAATAATTATATTAATGATTACTACTACCACACTACTATTAGTCTAAAATAATACCCCATAAGTAAAATAGCAGAAAAATGTAAGGCAAAAAAAAATAAATAAATCAATATACTAATATATAATATATATTATACTACTGTTATTACATCCTAAAATTGAGTATATTTGAATATCTTACATTCAAATTCTAATGAAAGCATGACTATTTTAGTCAAATGTATTTAAATTGAGAATGTATCTAGGGGAGAAAAGATTTTAAATTCTATGTATCATCTCCTGCACCTCTTATTTCTCAGATTTAAAAAAAAAAAACTATATAAATATTAGTAACATTATTATCCTAAGTCCATTTGATGATGATCGTGTTTAATAACTTTAAGAAAAATTATAATGCTGAATAGAATATATAAATACATAATATATATTTGAAGTCTTCTCAAGCGTTTTTCGTTTCTCTCTTCCACATATGTTTATGCATTGTGCACTATAATGTACTATAATCTATAATATAATATATTATATTATAGTTACATTATTAAATTTCATTTATGGTTTATAAAAGTGTAGCAATGTTATGTGGTGTATGTATACATGATATATATCACTATATATATATATATATACATATATATTATATATAAAATGCATTCTAATGTATGTACCTCTTCTATTGTATATTATTCTTAAAATTAGATGCAAAGATATTTTCATTTGATGTATAATAATATATATATCTATGTAAGTGAGAAAAACTATAATATATTAACATTATATATCAATGTATTATAATATATATACAACACACTATATATACACTGGTACATAAGTATTTATATTTTATCCACACATACTATGTATTTTCACTTCAAAAGTTTTACTATACAAGCTGTATGTGTGCTAACTGATAACGAATGGCATATTTTTACTTTAACTATTTTATAATATAGCTTGGGTCTTTTTATTTTATAAATGCTTGTATCATTCAAAAAATATGATTATAATGTCTATTAGAAATCTTGTTTTTTTATTGTCAACATTAAGAAAAAAATATTGCATTCATCAAGAAAAAGAAATATAATATATTATAAGTACTTTATTCATCGTTTATTATATATTAAAATATAGTGTATTATTATTGTATTATGTAACGAGAAGCATTTTACAATAAAAAATCAGTCTGGAGAAAATGGACATTCTTAAAGCCTATATACATCATAATAATATGCAACTTCTGCATGGAGATTTGGTTCCTTTTGTTTTTTCTATGTAGTTTGATAAAAGTACTATTGTCGGACTTTTTTTGGGAGGAGGTTATACTATATATATATTAGATTAAACTATAGATATGATACTTTCGCAAAGAAATTATATGTATATAAGATTTTATGATCTCTAGATCTACCACTATATATACATATACTAACCTATCACGCACTAACAATTTTCATAAATATTGAACCAAAACAGTTGTTTTCTCGAATATGTAACGAATATGCAATATATTTTGTACATGAAATACACATTATAAGTATAATACAAAGCCATGAACAATATGAAATTCACAAAAAAAGAACAAATTTAAGAAAGACTTTTAAAACAGAAAAAGGATGTTTTCAAAATCTTTATTATAGATTTAATTATTTTAAGGATAGGTTTTGTTATATATATATTATTTTTGCATGATACATATATATATACCATATCATTAAATTTTTTGCAGTTTCAAACTTTATTTAAACGAATTGTTTTTATGTAAGTGTATACGAATAAATACATCTTGATTCTTGATATATATGTATCAACGGTATAGTTGTGTGTAATATTTCGACACGAATATAGATGCATCATAATTATTATTAATAATAGTGTATTTTATTTAAATTCAAGTCAGGTTGAAACAGAATCACATAAGAACAACAACATTTTTTTTTTTTGAGTTCACGCTATTATTTATCATTATTAGTATTTATCATGATGAGTAATAATAATAATAATAATTATGATTAGCATCATTATAATAGTTTTGGCTACAAAGGAATAGCGGAAATTTCTGAAGAAAAAAAAAAGCATTCCCTATTTGATATACTTCCTCCTTCTTTTTCATCCAGATTGTGTTGTTATTTGTATTATTTTTTTTTGTTGACGCGAACAATAATGATAATATATATAATATATGTACAGATAATATATCGACTGTATTTCTTATGTATTTTGCTACGGTATAGTTTTTCTTTTGTGTTTTTGTTTCAAATTTTTATTAAATAACCGTTAATTCCATGTCAGAATTAATTATTTGTATTTTATGTTTATTTCTTTGGGGGTTTCGGAACAAAAGCAATCTTCCTCGATTTTAGTGTACTCCATTTATGCCTCTTATAATAATACGAAATTGCGCATAACACTGAGAGAATTGTAAGGGCCTATGTATAGAAACATACAAAAAGTCATACAATTATTAATCTTAGCATTGAAATCATCAATAATACATAGCTCCTCCTCAGCATTTATATGAACAAAATAACATGTTTTTATTTTTGTATGTGTATATGTGTACAAGGTTTACCTTCAAAGCCATTTCTTGTCTAGTATCATATTCCGGTTCAGCAGCCCATTTAAGAAACGTACATACATCTTTTGTTAGTTGGGAGGCATAAGCTGGTGTACCATCACTATATTCTATCGTCTACATTTGTATTAAATCAAACCAAGAAAAGTCAAGATTATAGAATGTAATAATGAATGTAATATAGACATGTTTTTTTTTTTTTAAAAAAAAGAAAAAAGATTCATATAAAGTATACCTCATTGTAGATTGCTTGTGCCATTGAAATAGCACCACCAGGGAAATAAGGATTAAAGTATTGACCATCTTGTAGATGTATACCAGCAGGAGCATCAACGTATCCCGTTAACAATGCGAATATATAATCTGATTTTTTATATAATATAAAAAAAGAAAGGAATTAGAACATTGGAATATTTTTAAATTTTTTTATATAATATAAAAAAAGAAAGGAATTACAACATTGGAATATTTTTAAAACAACAACAAAATACATCTGGATACTAGGTTTAGATCTAATAATTATTATTGTTCATAATACTTAAAAGTATAATATTTTATTATTTATCAATATTTCTAGGATTTTTATGTTGTTTTTTTTTTGAATACCTTCACCACCGTGTCGAGCAAGGGTAATGTAAGAAAGGTCAGGTGGGTATGCACCATTGTTTGCATGACGTGCAGCTTCTTCATTTGGGTACGGACTGGGAAATCTATCTGACAATTTTCCTGGACGTTGAAACATTTCTCCTTCTTCATTAGGTCCGTCTGTAACCTATTTATAAAGTTTGTAAATAACAAAAAAAGAGAAATTTTAGTTTTAATAAGAAATAATATGGGTCCAGTTTGGATGTATTTCAGAGGACAAAAAAAAACATCACTTCATGTTTTATTGTTTCTTGTTTATTACAAAACAAACAAAAATACATTTTAATTTTTAAATTATTATTAATAATTTTATAATTATGTTATAGATTAATAATGTAATAATCTTACCATGACGTCTTCTGCTTCTCTTTTAGCTTCAGCTTCTGTATGGGATACTCCAACTAAATTACGATAACACAAGTATTTCATCGAATGGCAAGCAGAACAGACTTGCTTATAGACTTCATAACCTCTTCGAATTGAAGCATGATCTAATGCTTGAAACCATCCATTATGAGACCATGGAAGTTTAGAAGGATGTAATTGCAAATCCGAAGCTTTTACTGATCTTTCAAGCCCAATTAATAAAACTACACCGCCACCTCCTACCACACCCAATGTTCCCCACATCTGAAAACAGAAAAAAAGGGTATCATTTTAATTTAACTAGAGTATGAATCAATGATATTCATATAATATACTTGACTTTATAATATATATATCATAAACAATAGTATGGATATGATATACACTATACAAATAGTTCAATTGATTGAAAGTTCTTACTATTTTCTTTGAGGTACTAGCATCCTTCAGATTTATAGTTGAAAACTTATTCTATACATATATAATCAGATATACAGAAAATATAATATATTTCATTACAAAACACATTGTAAAATATAATGTATATATTATTATTATCTATTCAAATTTATTGATAAATATATATATAAGATAATGAAACTATAATATCATCAAAACATCCAACAAAAAACT
Source organism: Sminthurinus signatus (assembly GCA_019776565.1). Lineage (NCBI taxonomy): Eukaryota > Metazoa > Arthropoda > Collembola > Symphypleona > Katiannidae > Sminthurinus > Sminthurinus signatus. The sequence goes on along the minus strand of JABASP010001349.1, from coordinate 814 downwards.
AGATATACATATAATATAATTATAGATCCAGTATCCAGTACTTTTCATATTATGATACTGCTACTGTGTATACACACAGTATCTCTACTCTCTTTTTCTTTAAAATATTTGAAACATACTTTTCAACTTGACAGAAAGTACAACAATAAAAACACATCTTTTTCTAAACATGATAAGAAATGTACCAATTTAACTATATATAACTGATTATAATTCGCATATGTAGAAAGAGGACATAAATACAAATTATTTAACCCTTTTTATTATATATATAATATATTTTATGTACATATTTCAAAACCGTACCTGTACATTCAAATGATTGAACGAAACATTTTTGGTTGAAATCTTGGCCAAATTCCGGCCGGAAACTCTGCCCAATACACCAGCCATGCTAAATTATAACAATAAATATATATTTTTTTAACTACTCAATCGTTGTTAGTTTTTTTTTAAAAATTAAAGAATACATAAAATTGTATTTTAAGATACGGAGACAAACTCTCCATATAAAAAGAGATAAACGGCAACGGTGTAAAATCCAGAGAATCATTAAAATACACGACCATCGGTCGGGTTTGGCGAATATTTAAATTTGGGGAGTACAGGGTGTTCACTGAAAAACTGTACTGCAAAATGAAATTTTTCAAATTTTTACCAAAACAGCTGGATATGAAAAAATGGGAATTTTTAGTAAAAATCAAAAAAAAAATTATCATTGCCTACAAATTATTCTGAAATTACGAAAAATGTCATATGTCATACATCTTATCCAAATTTTTAACCCCAAAAAATCGATTATTTCCTTTCAGAA
>JABASP010001348.1:0-30693 GCA_019776565.1 Sminthurinus signatus | reverse complement strand
CTATAAAAAGACTATAATATTATAGATTTGCATTTTTTGAACAAAATTTAAAATTCTATATTATGGTTTATTATGTTTCTTTTCTTGTTTTCTACAACGCAATACATACAAAATATTTATGGTTTTGTGATATTTACAAAGTATTCCTTGTATAATATATTATATTCTGTTATTTAGGGCTTACGTGGCTTCCTATATTGATTGCGAGAAACCAATTGTTGTATTAGTTAATGGACATGCAGTTGGTATCAGTGTGACCGTTCTAGGATTAGCGGATATAGTTTATGCTGTAGATAAGGTAATGTTTTAATATTTTTTAATATATTTTTTTTCCTAAATATGTGTATAGTTATTAGTACAATAATTATTTTAAATATACTAATGTGGACTTTCTATTTTACATGAATACCATAAACTGTTATTCCTTTGATACTTATTTATATTTGATTTACAGGCAACATTTACAACTCCATTCAGTGCCCTTGGACAAGCTCCAGAAGCCTGTTCATCATATACTTTCCCTAAAATCATGGGAAATGCTAAAGTAAGTTTATAGTACAAACAACATTTTCTACTTCTTACTACTGACAGTCCATAATTATTACTATTAACTATTAATTATTAAGGTATTTAGGATTTAGAATTAATTTTTAAACATGTATTTAAACGTAATGTTTTTCTTTTTGTTTCTTTTTCTATGTACTCATAGGCAAGTGAGCTTTTATTTTTCAATTCAAAAATAACTGCAGGAGAAGCTAAAGCTAGTGGACTTTTAACAGAAATATTCCCAGAATCCACTTTCCATGCAGAAACCACAAGAAGGCTTCAGGCCTGGGCTCAACTTCCAGTCAAAGTAAGCAAAATGGTCATTATTTGAAATGGTGTTTTAACATTCATTATAATATTATACTTATTGTGGTAGGTATACACTATTCGGGGTTGTGTTACAAAAGGTTGTAACATGAGATATGTAACATGGGTTGTATAACACCATTTTGTAACATGAAATAAGTAACACTTATTGTTTATTGTAAATTGTAATATTATTTGTTTTATAACTATGATAATCCTCATTGTTGTTATTATTATTATTACTTTTTCCAGTCATTGGTATATTCAAAAGAGCTTGTTCGAGGACCAGAACGGAAGACACTTCATGAAGTAAATGAAGCAGAATGCGTTCGGCTTTGTGAACGTTGGCAATCAGAAGATTGTATGAATGCAATCATGAAATTTTTTTCAAAAAAATAAAAATTCACATTTCTGAATAGTTGTTATTCCTTATATCTTATATTATTCTGAAAAGTGAAAAGTATACGAAAATGTAAAAAAAAATGCTCTTTTTTTTGTCTGTGAAACGTTATCATATTTAAAACTATAATATACGTGCAATAATGATATTATTACTATTATATTACTTATTATTACTAATAAGTTATTACTCTATAAAACCTAAAATCAATACTTACAAAATATGAAAATGTATTTAAAAGATTGTATGGGTCGTTTAAAATATCGTCAGTTTGTCATTCGGTTTTTGTCGTTACTTAAATATAAAATAAGTATTTAAATAAATCTGTTTTCTATTATGTATTATCACTTGTAAATGAATGAATGAAAACCTACCACCTACCCCTTTTTTTATCATCACATTTAACTTCGAGTACGTATTTGTACGACAAAGGATTTTATAAATAATAGAATATATTATATTCGTCATAAAATTATCAAATAGAAACTTAACTTTTTAAAAAATAAAAAATAGCTTTTATAGCTTGTCAATGAAACTGGCACAAACTCATAAAATACTATACGAGAAAATTTATGACCAAGAAATAAGTAAGTAAAACATCTAATAAAAGTCCTTTAATACAAATAACAAATACATATTATATATAAGTTTTTTTATTGAGTAGAATAAAAAGGAGAAGGGAAATTGAAAATAAAACAATGCAGTTCTTTTTCTTTAAAATAAAAAAAGGCAAAAAGACAAAAAAAAACAATATTACACAAGTATACAAGATCTTAAAAATTAATTTTTAATCACTTTCTTCACTTTGTCCTTCTAAATCTTCAGGTTCAACTTCAAACATTTCTGCTAAGGGATCTTCTTTATATGAAGATTTAGGCTTAGTTCGTTCATATTCTTCCTTTTGATGAATCTTATTTAGATATTTTCCAGCACCTGCCTTCTTCATTAATGAGCGATACTAAAATTACAACAATGATAATAATAAATCAAAGTTTATTAGATATAATAAAACTAAATAAGTAACTAGTAGTTGGGAATAAAAATGGATCAAATATTATACATATTATGTACTCTATAACAATAATAATTATTATTATAATAAATACTATGCTCCTCATTCCTCATGTTTCTATTCTATTTCTATTCAAGTAAGTAGCTACAAAAACAAAAACAACACACAACTTATATAAAAAAAATCATAATCTTACTGAATTGGGAGAAACATAATGAGGATTAGTCCAGATTGTCTCTCCATGAAAACTACCATCAAAAATTCGAATTGGATTAAGGGTAAACCTTGGTCCTAAAATACAAAAACAAAACAAGAATACATTTTCATACATCATTATCATAATCTATTATATATTATATAATTCAACATATTATTATTATTTATATGGTTTTTCTTTCTATTTACAACCATTTCATGATATTATTGTACAATGTATATCGTAAGGTTCATCCAATTATTAAGAATGTCAATGTAAAATGTAAGTAAATGATTTTTTTTTTTTTTTTACCTATTTCAACAAGTGAACCATCTTCTTCCATAATTTGAAAATTTCTAAACCAAATCCTATTATCAAGGACTGTAAAAGTGAAGACGTGATCAATGAATGGTTGACTTTTTGGATGGTGATATGGTGTTCCAAAAATTTGAGAAAATAACTCTTTTAATAGTTCACAATGTGGGAGGGATGAAAAAGTAGGATCAAAAGAAAGAATTGCTCTAGAACCCTTCAAGCAATTGCCAGTAAATTTCAATTCTTCCATTGTACTCACTGTAAAACACAAATACACAAATTTAAGTATTTTAGGACAGAAACAAATTATAGTAAATAAGAGAACATAGTAAATTATATTAAATTATTGTATACCCTTTATAAAAACAAAACAGTACTTACTATTCTCAATAAGAAATTTGGCTGAAGGTCCAGTACCAATATTAGATGCCCACATGTAAATATCCGTATTTTTCCGTCCTTCAAAAAATAGACACTTGTTACAATTCTTCATTTCTGAAATCTGAAATCAAAAATCAAACCAATATCCAAATTACAATACATTAGCGTTATAGGTAAAAAATTCACTATGATATTATGTTTTCCTCTCATATCTCAGAATCAAAACTCAAAATATGAAACATACTTCATTGATTGAAAAAAGTGTATCTCTTTTATCCATCTTGGACTCCTTTTTGGTGTGAGGTAGGAGACGTCTTAGATTTTCCATTAAATGACGACCACGAAATGGAATGCCTCTGGATCCAAATAGAAGAACCCGTTGTCTATTCTTCCATAATTTCTAAAAAAGTTTAAAATACATACATTATATTATAGCTCTCTAGACTTTTATTTACTTAATTATACTATTACTATAAAAGTATTACTTTTACAACTGGTGGATCATCTGATTTTCTTAGTTCAGGTAAAAGAACAACATTTGGATCCGTCTCAAGACTGTAAGGTTTTACATTTTTCAAAGCGGCTTTATTCACTCCTCGTTTCTTCTTCCCTTTTTTACCTAACAAATCCTTTGTCACATGTTCCGACGTAACTAAATTTAACTTCCGTTTAACCATAATTAAAGTATTATTAAATAATTATAATAATAAACACTATTCTTTATTCTTTATTTCTCTCTCTAGACTCTAGAAAAATGCAGCACGTGCATGGGGGCCTTTTCAGGTTTGAATTCATGTTTACCGTTTCGAGGATTTCTGAGTTTCATGAAATCTTCATCGATACGCAAAAACTACAAGTTTGGATTTTGATCACACAGACCGGGAAATATTGCACAATTCTTCCAATCAAACACAAACGTATGCACAATAATAATGAGGAAATGTGAAGGAGAAATACATCACAACAACAACTGGTAAAAAAAACCTTTTTATAGATTAAACTCTTGTAATTTTTGAAAAAGTTGAGTCATCATGTTGTTTTATTCCGTGAATTTTACGAAATTAATACATGTTAGTTTAAGAGATCGTATATAATTAAAGTGTAGGTCAATAAGTAAGAACATTGATATTTGTCAAAGTACAGAATGATATCTCGAGAGGAGATTATATATTTAGTATATTTATTTACTTATTTAGCCTAAATGAAGAGAACCAGTTTTAGGTTTTAGAAGTTAGTACATAAATACATAGGACATTTTACATAAAAAAGGTAAGACAAATAATTATTGTCATCATCAAAGTTGCTCCTCTCTATTCTTGTTTATTATTATTGAGAATAGAATTTACTTACTTAGATACACAGAGTGTATTATTTTAGTATTATGATAATATGTACTATTCATTTAGCCTGTTTATCTTGTTTTTGTGTAACTTTCATTTTTGCATGATTTACTAAAAAAAACATTTCAGAGAGAGTATATATTTATTATATTAATTTTGAAGTAAGAATGGACATCATATTATGCATCATAGTTGTCATAATACTATGTAGTTCATACTTATTACTTATTATGCTTATTATTTTTATTGATAATAATTGACGATTGTATTTTGTATTATATTATAATATAAGTAAAACGGTTTATTGATTAAATTGTTTGTTTTTTTTTGTTCTCTATGTTATAGTTTATTTATCTTGGATTTTTGGATCAAGTTGGGTGTGAATTGAATTCACATCTTTCATCATCATGAAACCAAGAAATGGGAATAATAGTAATTTGAAGCAAGTTAAAAGTTTACATCGACAGTTCCAGATGATATTAAGCATGTTAGGTCCATTTAATCAGAATATTATGGCTGTTAGAACTAAAATTAATGAGCTTGAAAACTGGAAAACGGATATATCAAGCAAACTTAATAATTGTAAGTAAAAAATGAATAGGAAATGAAATATGTGTATTATATTATGTACATATTATATTATGCAAGATCTTTAAAAAGGATTTACTTTTGTGTAGTACTTATGAGAATGTGTGGAGTGTGGAATATGATTATTATTGATTACATAATTAAAACCATAAACATACTTTTTATGTTACCCAAAAATATAATAAATATCATGTGGTATTCTCTATTCTCAGTTAATATCGCTTTGATGGAACTCGCAAATCATGAAATTCAGCGTATTGATAGTGATGATGAAGAGGAAGAGTCGTCCAACGTCGTTGCAGTACCGCTTAAAAATAATAAGAAAGAAAATGAAGGAAAATGTAAGTATTATAATATTATTGGAAGTAGTTAGAGAAGTGGATTGCTATCTTTATTGATTTTTCAAGCTTTCGAAAACTCTTTGGTTTTCTTCTTCAGGAATCAATACCATTAACTAAATTCCTCCACTTCTTTCTACAGCTTTAAAACTTTAACTCCTTTCAGTTCAAAATTCAAAGATGTTCTAAAAATATTTCTATTCTCCTTAATATTATTGTTTATTATTTATTATTAATAATAGTAAAACTATTGTATACAGTTTATTTGGATGGGGAAATTGAAAATAGGATTATGTAGTATATGATGAAAAAGCTGAGGATTTTTATGAATGATATGATAGTCCCTGGATTGTATTACATTGTACTCATTATAATATATTATACTTTTTTCTAATTATTTCTAATTATTTTATTAGTTTTAAAAGTAAATGGAGAGGCAGAAAATCCAACTGAAAATGGTATGATCATAACAGGCAGTAGACGTACAAGGAATTCTATTAAAAATTACTCTGAAGAATCTCTAAGTATGAATGGTTTAGACATTTCTAAAGATCCTAGAGCTTTGATACCTTACTATCCTAGAAGTCAACCAAACCAAGACCTTAATTTACGGAATAAACGTGAGTACCATATTTTTCTCATCATCATATATAATATAATATAGCTGTATACTATTGTTTTCCAGAATTTTTCTATACACATTATAATTTATAATATCATCTAAATGCATCAATTTCGTCTTTAAAACGTCATATATTATATATAATGTGAACGTAGTATAAAATATAAAAATATAACTAATCCAATAATTTCATAATGCATATTATATGGTATATTTATATTTTATATTTTATACAGAACCAATTGTAAGAGTGGATAGGAATAAAGTTGCAGTAACCGCAGTTGCTGTAAGAACAATGAAGAAAAAAAATCTGAAGCGGAATAATGTTAATGTGAATCAAAGAGTCCGATTACATTTAGAAAATTCTCGTAATCGGGCATTAAGAAAAGAACAACGAACGATTGAACCTTTTGACAGGGCTAGCTATCAACAACTACATGCAGTTGACGAAGATGATGAAGATACAGTGGAAGTATTTGTTGATGATAATATTGTTGAAGAAGAAATGTTAATGAAAAAACGTGAAGCTCTTTATTCTGTCCTAGCTCGTAAAAATAATATAAGTAATAATAATGAACTTTCTATCAACAATAATAATAATAATAATACCCAAAATTCAACTGTCCAAAGTAATGGAATAATTCAATCCCAAGGAACAACAACCGAAGTAACAGTAGCAAAACCTACAGCATCAAATAATATATATTCAATGAAATCACCATCGATTGGAATTGTGCTTGAAAAAATAATTACTGAAGGTCAAAGTAATGATAATAATTATTGTATTCCTTCTGGTGTAGAAATGTCAAGTCCATCTCCCAAAGTAGCACAAGAATTTACTACTAATGGGCTACTACTACTACCACCACAACTCCCTTTAACAAGTACATCATCACCTGAAATAGAAAGTATTGATGAGATTATAGATTCAAATGAACCAAATGTTAATGAATCTAATACTAGTAATACCAGTAGTAGTAATAATTACAAGTGTGTTGCTAATAATAATGTTGTTCCAGCTAATAATAATAATAATAATCTTTCATCTTCATCTCCTTCCGTGAGTGGTGGCTCAATATCATCAGATTCTCAAGCATCTGATACGACAATCGACGATAGTTTTTGTAAAATTTCATTTATTCTTCCAAAATCAAAAAGAACAATTACGATGAAGAATCCTCCAAAAAAATTTGATGTGACAAGAGCTTTGAATGTTCAAGTTACAATGAAAAGACTAAACTTGGATAACATTAGTACAGATGAAAACTTTTCATGTAAGATTAAGTTTTTATTTTCATTATTCTTTATTGAATATTGAATAGGAGAGTGTTTGAAGTTGAACTATTTAATTTCCGTTTAGATTCCCGTATATATGTATTATGTATTATAATATGTAGATTATATATTATATATATAAATTACAAATATATATATCATCCAAAAATATATTGTGTTTTTTATAACTAACATGTGGACATTATTAATTATTGTAAACCTTTTTTCTTTTTTCATTTACAGTTATCAAGTGTAGAAATACAAGAGGTAAACGGCAACGACAGGCTACTGATGATGAAATGTATGTACCAAATTTATCAAAGAAAAGGAATGTAGGAGGAACAAGAAATGCAAAAAATGGGAAAAAAGCAAGTGTGCCTAAACCTCCGAATTCCAAAGTCACTCGTTCACAGTCCAGACCATTACAAAAAACCAACAACAATCCTGGAAAGAAAATATCAAAACCAACTAATAATCAGAGACCTCGTTCAAAGACTTTACCTCCTCCTAAAGGACTTGATGGTATTTATCGAATTCCTAAAGTACAAAAGAAAGTCAATAATAACAATAATAATAATAATAAAAATACTTCCGCTTTCTCCCCACAAAAGAATGTTATATCAAAAGTCAATAAAACTATGGATAATAGTAAGAAACAACTAATACCATCAACTTCTGGCAGTATCGTTAGTTCAGCAATCCATATGCCCAAACTTCTTCCACAAGTTCCTTTGATACATATTGTAGACGACGAGGAAAATACAAACGAGGATCAAGAAAGAGAAAGGATGCAGGAAGATGAAAATTCTCATAATCATCATCAAGATTTAAGTATTGTACAACTTCCTCCAGTTAACATATCAAATACACCATTTTGTTGTTCAATATGTCTTGAGTCATTTTCTACAGCTATGGATCTCAGTGTTCACTATGACTTGTCTGGACATCGTGTTAGTAGTCCAAGGAAAATGGCTGTTAGTGAGGTGTTTTCAAGTCATAGAAATTGTGATGAGGAATACGAAGGAGTGGTTTATCAACATCAACCATTTTTAAATCCTCCTGATCTAGTACCATATGCATATGGTATGCATGAATTTAATCATGATGAAATGCATTACTCGGAAACTTTTCAGAATTCTGAAATTCCTGTGAGCTTTGAAGAAGAAGTCACAAGTGTGGAAGAAGAGAAGGTGGTGGATTATGCTTACAATGTATAACTTGATTTTTTTTTTACTAACTACTAACTACACTAATTTTATTAATTAATTATTATTAATTATTTTTTTACTGCACTAAGCACAAATTTACTTTTTACTAACATTTGTAACATATTAATATGCGTAGTATAATAATATGTTATTATTATGATTTATGATTAATAGCAAACATTTTCTTTGTATGTTTTTTGTTTTATAGGTTGATATTTCCATGATGAGACCGATTGATCCAAATTTAAGAGTTACTACAGGCTTAATTCCAGATTCAGTGGAAGAAAATGACAACCGAGAAAATGAGAGATGTATTTTACCTCTATAATCAAATAGTCTCTTCGCATCATCATTTAATACTTTCCCCTCGATTCGTTTACCAAGTTTTTTGTTTTTAAAAGAACAAAAGTAGTATCACATTCGTCTTTATATGTATATGTATATTATAATATGTATTTGATTAAGCGAAAAATGAGTTTTTGAGTCATTAAGTTTGTAAATATGTATGACATGTTATATTATTACACCTATTAAGCATGATACTGCATACTTCTATATATTATTATATGTATTTATATATGAATTGTTTACTTTCATCACAAATGTACAAAAACTTACATGGACAGCTTGATTTACAATGTATGCATGTATGTATGTCAATGAGTAGTCTACAATATGTCTCATTTATAGTACTGCGGACAATGGTACTAAATTATTTGTGTTTTTGTTTAATTATTATAGAATTATCTACTTAGTTTTCAATTATTTTTTGTTGATCTGAAGAACGTTACAGCATAAAGCATGAGTTAACAGTCACAATGTAGAGAGTGAGAGATAGACAAATATATCAAGTATTTATGCACTATGTTTTATTTTCATTATTCTAGTTTAAATTACTCATAAAGTACTTTTTATTCCACTTTCATTCTTCTATAAAATTGTATATTATATTTTAGTAAAGTTTTTTAACCGTGTATTATTATTTTTGTAGGGCATGTGTATCAAACCTTCAAAGAAATTTATTAAATACCGAACAGAATTTGTACTTTGGTAGTCAGTTTGATTGTATAATAATATATTTTTAGTACTATTTCATATATTGTTTTTTAGATAATTTTCAGATTTAGAATTTATTGATCACGGTAATATTATATTTTATTCTGCTCTATATTTATACATATAACAGTAGCTATTACTGTTGTTACATTTTTTTGTAAGCATTTTTATGTAAAAAATCAAACAAAATTACATTGATGGAAATTTGAGAGATGTATGAATGCCTTAACTTATACAAAATACAAAATGATACATATAATATATTGAAGATACAAAATATTATAGAGTTGCTGTAACAGTCAATGAATTTTTGTGCAATTTTACTGGATATAATATATATTCTATTATTATAGCTGTATGCTTCACGTATAAAATGTTTCAGAATTTGCAACTTACAACCAACTGAAAAGACTAATAATCTTCGTAGAGTGTATACTGTGTATTATACTCATGTTAAATTATATAATAATATGTATGAAAAACTAACTATACTGCATCTAATACTGTTTAAGAAGAATTATCAGAGAATGTATATTATATAATATTAGATATAACCATACAATTATAACGAAACTATGTTTAGTGTACCATAAAACATAAACTCATTTTATATAACATATATTATACATATATTATGCTTACTTGAGACGAGTGATGAAAAATAAACTGAACAATATATTACTTATTACTTTTACTGATGTTTTATGTTTTATATAGTCACAATACAAAATGAACAAGCACATTATGTATTATGTACACATGTAAATAATTATGGCTAATTTTATTGTTCTTTGCAGAGTTACATCTCTTTTGATTGTTTAGCAGAAAAATCTGCCAATGAAGCTTGAAGCGGATATATTATGCATGTATATTTTATATTGTAGTGAGTAGTTCTATTTGGATTGTTTTTCATTTCCATTTTCCATGACATGCATCATATAAAATTCTCTAGATACTTCTAAACACTAAACACACGTTTTACACACATATCTATGTAATATGTAAGTCGCTGGTCGTTGGACATTGGTCAAGCGTTCTGGTCATAACTTGTAATTAAAATCTAGGCATACAACTTTTTTGATTTCCCAGCAATTACGCCAAGAAGAAGAACATGTACATTTCATATTTCATATCATCTGTAGGTTGGATATTTAATACAATATTATGTTATAGTTCTAATATGGATCTTAAAACCGTTCCTTTCGTTTCATTTTCTTAAATACGAGTAATGAGTAGGAGGAATACATAATATGATATTTACATATAAAATACAACTCCAAAAAAAAAAGTTCAATGCATAGTATCATCATCAATGACGATTCGTCATCATCCTCATACTGATTTTATCTTTTATCGTAGATTAAATAATTATTATGCATGTACAATAGTACTGAAAAGGCGTATGTACAATGCACATTGTACATGGAGTGTAAACTGTAAACTGTGAATTCATTGCCATGAAGAAGAAAGTGCATAGAACTTGCATTGTGTAAATGCTGGATCATAATAAAAGTATTATAATAATATAAAACCGCACCTCTAAAACGTACAACCAAATAAATACACACGAAAAATCATCGCATGATATAATGATGAATAATGAGTATATTATTTGATAATAACCGTACAAAAAGTAGGTGGTAGATTTTCTGATTCAGATACCCTTAAATTATGGAATTCTTTATAATCTCGAATACCTATGGGTATTATAATTTATAATTCATAATTCATATCATCTAATATGGAGTAAGGAGTAAGGATTATCTATGCTCTGTGCATTCTGCATGCATGATTGTGTAATTAAGTACAACTTATGCTTGTATATTGTGTATATCTGAGATGAGAGAAAACGGTTTGTGGAATAGTTGAGAAATGAGGAATGAGAAGAAAAATAAAAGACATGAAGAGCCAAATAGAAGAACTGCAAGAATTCTGCACGACTGTTAATAGTTAATAGATATTTGCACTCTACATGATCATAATATAACTTACACCAACTACACTTGAGAAAACTAAACTATACTCCAACATCCAACATCGATGACGATGAATTAGAACTTTTAGAACTTACAACTACCCCATACACACTTTTGGGATGCATGTATAATGTATAGAGTACAGAGCAGAGAATTGGTATTTGTTCTCTTTCATTCTCATTTCTCATCTCATGAAAGGAAAAGGCAGGGGCATGAAGATTTTAAAATCTATGAGCAGCTATAGATATGTATACGCATGTATCATATGGGGACCAGTGACGTCACCGGCTCAGATTTTACATGCATATACATATGCATCCGATCATAGATTTTAAAATCTTCATGCCCCTGGGAAAAGGAACCTTTTCCTTTGGTCATAAAATGAGAGGAAAAGACTCCTATAATATAAGTAATACAGATTATGTATTACCTAAGTATGTACGTAATTATTTGAATGACGGAACAATGACCCTCTCTCAATCATTTGTCTATATATTTTTCTGTTATATTGTGTATTTCTTACTTCTCCACACTTTCTGCTACCTCTTTTACCATATCATTACGTACATTAATCTATTTACTATTTACTTCACTACCTTCAATTTATTCGGCACTCAACAGGCAGAGATTGTACAAGTTGTATTGTGGTATTAGTATTGGCATTGGCATTCACGTTTTTCTATCGGGATTGTGGATTGGGTAACCGAGAAACAACAAATGGTCATGTAATCATCATGTAAACCCTTCAGTAGTAATTAAATTCTAATGAGAAAAATATACTTGATTTTCTGTTTTCAGTACATATTACATATTGAGCTGAACAATAAGTTGTGAGCTGTGAGTACTCACTTCAACACGTGAGCGTTCATCATAAGAAGAAAAAGGGATTTGTATCATACTTATAACTTTTTATGTACATGACACAATGCACAGGTAATACTTAACACTGTACACAGCACACAGTACACCCAATACCCAACCACAACATTCAATGTGTAATTTTATGGCTTTATCAGTAGACAGTCGACACTCGACATTTACAAATTATACAAGTTACATGTACACTTAAAAAGCTCTTTTTTTAAAAGAGCATATATTTTATATTTTTTGCTAGAAAATAGGCTTAAGGGTTTTTGAAAAGAAAAGGTCAACTATGAACTACGAGAGCTGAATGACAGGACATGAATGATCATTTGGATTTTTTCCCTGGAAAAGGTAAGGATGATGGCGCCGAAACTCTGAGTAAAAAGTAAAACTCTATACAGTATTGAGAATTGAGAATTGAGCAATGTGCCATTTTGTAAGGAATGTGTGAAAAATCCAATATAGTTGTACGAGTTTTTTCTCAAATATCTATAAAATATAAAATACTTCATCCTATATACTCAAATCTAGTGGTGCTTTCTCTCAAAAAATGAAGTTTAAGTTGAAAGTTGAAAAGATGTAAGCTCAGTACTAGAAAATACTTGTTGATGGATTTCTTGCGAGGTACATCATGCCATGCACCATCGTCTATAATCTATAATCTATACCCATTATCTCCCATTGTTAAGTTTAATAACAAAAAATCAACAGTGTTACCCCTATTTATTACGAGCTGATGAGAGGCTGACCATTGCGTTCATCTCCTTGTCGATCTTTAGTCTGAAATCTGAAACACTCAAGCTCACATTCACGGTCAGTATAGTTTCATATATTTCTTACAGATTATCGGGAGCTGCTGAAACTTTTGAAATTTGAAATATCATATTCTTTATTATTGAGCAACTTGCAACTTACAAAACTGACGTCTTCAAGTAAGTAAATAATATAAAAGTACACAGTACATACAAAACACACATTTTTTGAATTTAAACATAGTATAAAAAACAAAGTATCCGTATTTTTTACTGTTAAGTGTTCAGTTTTACACATTCAGTTGGTTCTTGTTTTATTCTGTTGTGTGCACTTATTTACTTATGATACATACATTATTGTTTATTATGTATGTTATATTATAATAATTACTTGGCTAACAAGGACAGGGGTTTTTAAGAAGTTAGTATAGCTATATTTATTATGTATTAGTAGTTTGTGTGTCCCATAAATGTAAAATGTCTTTTTGTGTAAACACCTCTCCTTCTAGTGTATAGATAATAGATATACTTTTGTTGTATGTAGTGTGAAATGCATTTGTATGTTCCTGTCCATTTAAGTTAAAGTTAAAAAAAAAACAGTTAAAAGTGTACATAAATGACACATGTGGTCTTGTTAACTAAAAATACGTAGCAATTCAGACAGTCTCACAGCTCACAGCCAAAAGAAAAAAGAATATATATGACGTACAAAAATGTACGGGGTTTTACAAGACACAAGACTGCAGACGGATTTAAGTGCACAAAAGGAACACGATGGAATTTTTTCATGAAAAATTATTTTCCAAATTCATATGTTATATAATATACTGTATAAAGTAGGGATGACAATGTGGATGCATTTGTTGGTATTTCCTCTGAGTTTATTTATGGTAGTATTCACTAATCACACCAAATACCTAACGATAACAATTTACGATAACATCATGGGCTAAACACTAAACAGAAAGAAGAAAGAGGGATTTTTGCAGTTATATTAAAATAGTCCTAACGGTGTGTTTGTTTTATTTTCAGAATGAAAAATACACAATCTGTATAGAGTATAGAGAAACGTGTTAAAATGTATAGCAGTGCATTGTGAGACTTTTCTTTTTGGGAAAAATTACTTGGTACTTACATAATTTTATATTTTTTACCTACATTTTCATGCAGGTCATTCCGCAAGTCATCAAAATGTTTTGTTCACTCTATTCTCTACTCTGTATTCTATATTTTAAATTCAGTTCGCAGTTATCAGTTATCATTCATCATAAAGTCATCATGATAATAATTTTATGTTACATTATGTGTGTGTGGGACAAATATAAACAGTAGAACAAACAGACAACGGGTCATTTCATAATTGTACATCATTTAATGACGGATTTACTATTTATTATTCCTATTTTTTAACTATATTTACAGAGTACAGTGTGTCGACCGTCGACCGGCGATTGAAACAACGTTGAGCTCTTAAACACATTTATATATATATACTTGTGTACATTGTACATAGCTAATAGCTACACATCTTCTTCTCTCCTGCTGCCTGCTGTGCAACGGAACAAGTGGAATGAATGACATGTAGATACTAGATACTAGATACTAGCTACAATGTACAAACTACAAACCAAAAAGACACGACGAGATGGACAACAATAAAGATTGAAAAAAAAAAGAAGAATAAAGTGATGCCCATCAGAGAAAAATTGTGTAGTTTGTAGGATAGATACGAGAAATCGTAGTAGTAGTAGTAGTAGTAGTAGTAATACTATTACCTACTACAACCACTACTGTAGTAGTAACAATAGTAATAATACACAATACACGGAGTAGCGGAGAGATGGTTGATGGTTGGTTGAAGGTATATTGTATATTGTGTGTATTTTGTATTATGTATTAAGTATGTAAAATGTAATAAGCAATCATGTAAAAAAATACATAATAAGAAAGGAAAATACACTTTACATATTATTACATATCCGACTAATGCATGTACGATGTACATGTCATGTACACACAAAAGTTACTCAAGTGAACTGTGAGTGAGTCGTGGATTCTGTCTCTGTCTCTGTGTTTCTGTGTACATATTCATTATTCCTAGACATTTAAGTACATGCTTTTCACTGTGTGTATTGTGTATGTACATGATTATTCTTGTAGCTTGTAGCCTGTAGTTTGTAGTTCGTTGTACAACATAACACAATCTATTATGAATAAAACGTTTACAATTACAAGTAGAATTGTGTGATGTGTGTGTGTGAAATGTAAAGTAGAGAGAGAAGGAGAGAGAGAGAGAACGAGACAGATAGACGGGAAAAAGGTTTGACAATAAGAACAAGAGACGAAAGAGGAGAGAGAGAGGTAGAAACACGACACAGCGGTCGGCAAATGGAGTCATGCTTTTGTCAATGACACTGTCACTTGAGGTGAATTACCCGGCGAACAAACAACAAATTCTTGATTCTCAGTCCTTCAACGCCAACTAACTATACACTACACTATACACAACTAATTGAACACAGTTTCCAATTTCCACCACTTTATTCAAAATTTTAAACTTCAGCAACTTTACCCATCATTATTTACCAATGACTAGTTTTACGTTAGAAGTTAGAATTCAATGTGCAATCTAGAAGTGAATAGCATAATATAAATAAGATAATAAAGTTATTTAAATAGCTCCTATTCTAACTTGTAATAATCCAATCTATAAAATTTGAAACTGTGACTTTTTTACTTCAGACTTAAGACTTGAGACTTGAGACTCGAGATGTTGAATAGTTTTGTGATAAAAGTAAATAGTGGCCATACATAATGGAACTTGGGGTGAAATAATAATTACTAGTGTAGTAGTGAAAAGTGGGATATAATAATAGTGAATATTGAAATAATTTGTGTGTACAGTGCTCAAAATTTTAGTGCCATAAAAAAACATAAAAAGTTAAATACAAAATTAAAATTAAATAAAGTACCAAAATGTGGTGTAACTGTAAGAATATTCAAGTTTTACCATCAATTTTCCTACTCAGTTTCCATATAATATTAGTAGTGCTACTAAAATACACAATAGCTCAAAATAGGAATCATCTCAATGAAAATGAAGGACAGAATGGACTAAAATATGTGTGGGGGGATGCTCTTTCGGAACCGAATGCCAACGGACCGGATGGAAATCCTTATCCGTGGTGAGAAAAATATATGTACACTCTATAATATAGTAATAGTAGAGTGACAGTTTTTATCATACTATTTATATGAATGATTCAAGATTCAATAAGTATGAAAAATTATGGATTATGACTAATGATGATGGGTTTGCAGGGACCGGGCGGCGAAAATAGCGGCAAAGCAGCGAAGTCCACGGTTTTTCAGTGATGGACCAGGGGAAAGTCCACAACTCCTCTCTCCACAACAAACGCGTGATATTCTTTTGAAAGCATTTCAAGCTCAAGAGCGTGGAGATTTTTTACCTGGAACCTCTTTCATGCCCCCATCCTTCAATTCCCCTCATGTGAAGGAAGGTGGCTCAGATTCAGGATCAGGATCAGGGTCAACTAAAACTAGGTCCAGTGATGTGGGTCAACGGCAACCATCGAAACAATTTCGTAGTCATCGACAAGGACGAACAGACAGCTCCTCTTTCCCAATGTCAAGTCTCACACACGGCAACAAAAGTTTAACTTCATCTTCATCCTCATACAGACAGAGAAATAGTCAGGCTAATGCTAACAAAAGAACTAGCTCATCAGGGAGTACGACGACGACTACTAGTAGTAGCAATCACATAAAAGAGCCTGAACCTGAAGGTTGTGTCCCTTCCAGACTTTGTCCTTCAACTTACAATACAACTGCTCCACTTTACGGTAGGAAAAATACACAATAACATCACATATTACATATTACACACAAAATATTGTGTTACTTGTTTACCCCATTTTTTCTACCTTCTGTCTCTTTTCACTCTCACTCTTACTTTGTTACATAATTTATTTTATTCATCGTAATTATTTATAATTTATAAGAATTATGCTAGAAATGCATGTTACAATTTTATGATGTCAAATTACCTCATGTTGTGATTTTTTGTTTTTTTTTCTTTCAACCTTTATGAAATTTTCGTCTTCCTGATCATTTATTTTCTTATTTTTTTTTTAAAAAAAAGGTGTATCATTGACAAGTGGACAACCAGTCACGATCGTACAAAAATTTCCTGACCTCCTCCAACAAGTTGTGTTCCAAGTTTGTAAAACGACCGAATGTGAAGTTTTACAAGGGGAGTGTGTCCAGACTTATCTTCCCTATTTATTTTTAGTCATTCCCCTTGGGCCTGTAACACTTACAGGTACATAGTACTTTTCTTTTATTTCTAATTTGTATGACATGATGTACAATGTGTGCATCTCTATTGCATTTTGCGTATACCTATATATAAGTATTATTAAATGTGAGACACTTTTTCCTACTTGTGCTGAACGTGAAAATGCAATAGTAATCATGACGCATTTGTTTTTACTACACTTTTCCCTTATAGGTCAAGATTATGTGCTTGTTGAGAGTGGTTGTGTTTGCAGACCGAAATATGCAAGAAGATATGATGAACCTCCACCACTACCCTTTATTCAACCTCTTCAAAACTAATACTACATCAATATTCTAAAAAATAGTAGAGCATTATTAAATTTTTTATAGACATTTTATAAGTACATGTACAATGTACAATGTTCATCAGCATTTCCTTGTACATTGTACATCATATTCGTTCATTTTTTACCTATAAAAACCATGTGTCGTCTATAATTATTTTTTAAAAGAGGAAAATCTCGTGTGTCGTGTGTGCTACAAAATGATGAAAGTTTGTGCCTTACCTCACCAACTCAGTAGTTTGTAGATAGATATAAAATATATATTTATATATGAGTGTAATATTTATGCATATGACGTTTCATAACGATTAAAGGTAATTGAGCAGTGATATTATAGTTACTAATTACATTATATTGCGATATTCGTACATATAATTTACACACGTTGTGTGTATGTACATAGTACATAGTATAGAATATTATAATATAGAATGTACTAATATTTAGAGACTATATTATACTATACACATTTGAGTTTATTTAGAGTTCATTTTTGTACTTGTACCTATAAAAAAATAAATAAAAGGGTGGTCGGTTAGGGAGTTTGGGGTTGGGAAGTTATAAATAATAATCATTATTATTTTTCTAAGTTATAGGTTAAAATGTCAAATGTTCACTATTCACTACTATATTTATTCAATATAGACTTAACTATTTATACAAAGTATGTTGAACTACTGTTAGAAAAAGATGCTGATTTATATAATATCATGTATACATGCAGCATTTAAATTATGAACCAGTATTAACCATTTGTACATATTTTTTGTAATATAATATATAATCTACACGTTTTTACCATTTTTTTGTACTTTTATTATTGTTAATATTAAAATGAGACTAATAAAAGAATACTTTTCTGCCTTTATCTATACTTTCTCTTTTTACTCTATAATGATCACACTCCTTGTTGCACTCAAAATCAAAACTCATTCTCGAACGGAGGTTAAAAATTCAGAGAAATCAAGCAAAGAGAGACAATAAAACTTTTCAGTCTTTTGTAATTTATAAAACTATAGGTATAATAACTTTTATTACTTATGTTATTTTGTAACTTTATTTATAAATATTTGGAATTTTAATTAAATAATAATTATTCATGATTAGGAAACTAAATAAAGCTTTTCATCAAGTAGTCTTTTTTTCTCAAAGCAATCACTAAGCCATTGCAATGGAACAATCAAAGCACCTTTACTCGTATCATCACTGGATACCTGATAATTGTTGTTAAGAATGGCGATATGACTAAGATCATCATCATCCTCTTTTGAAGCAACTTGACCACCATAAAATTGAACTTTTAGTTTTAATTCTTCCAGTTCCACAAGTGAGGAGTCTCCACGGAATAGGATTTTATGTCCATTTAAGAAATCATATTTTTTCAATTTCCTCACATCTATTTCATCAAAGTCTTCTTCTTCCGCCCATATCCGTTTACTTTGTTCTGTTAAATCTGAAAGGAACTTGAGATTTTGCTCTTCTCTTTGTGATGTAGTTAACAGTTTCTTGGCCTGGGCTGCTTTTTTATTATCTTCCTTTTCTAATTTTTCAGCAATTTCATTCAACAGGGTTTTCACTTCTAAAGGAGTAGATTTCTTGGTGTAAGAGTCACCAAATTCATCATAATCTTTGGCAAGTTTCTGTTTTGTTGCAGCTCCAGCACTCCAAAGATCCTCGGGTGTAATTTCCTTCATACGACCCATTTGTATTGATTTCTCAACCCAAGAATATTTGAGAATGTCATGAATTCCTTTTTTTGCAAGTGCATCAACTCGAACTGACATTTTCTCAGCTATACATGCAAATGTATGAGTACTCGGATTTTGAACTATCAATCCACCATGTTCTATATGTTTCAAAGAAGAGAAAATACAGCTTTTGATTATTTGTTATTTGTACATAGCATATTTAAATTTTAAAAATACGAATGATATGAATGTTAGTATATTATATAATATATAGGTTATTAGCACAAAACATACCTAAAATTTCACTTTCAACCCTATTCTTCCAATCCAAGCCGCCACAAACATAAAAGACATGGGAGTCAAAAATATCATCAAGTATTTTCTTCACGGGACTTTTTAATGATAGTAATACTTTTCTTGCTGGAGATGTTGTTGTTGATGATGATGATGTTGATTGTGGACTAGTATTAGTGCTAGAAACGGAAAGAGGTGAAGTGTCATCCAATTTTATTCCTCCACGAATATTTTTATATCCTTTAGCTATTGTGAATTGTCTTGATGGGATTGAAGTTCCTGTTGTTGTTGTTGTGGAATTAATATTACTGGATTGGAATTTTTTGTATTTACTTGTAGCACTACGAGTTGTCCTAGATGTATGTGCCAACTCATCATCATCATCACTACTATCATCAATTCGAGTATCATCATCACCATCACCACCTTCACCTTCATTATCACTTTCTTTATTGGATTCACGTGTTGGTTTTACATATTTTGATAGAATGACTTTCTTTGCAATTCCACTATTTGGAGATGTTGCATCACTTCTTTTTGCTAGTTTTCCTCCTAACGAAATAAAATTTCAATAATAATTGTTTTAATTTGTCAAAGTAGTGTTAATCATGTTAATATGGGATAATCAATAATAATTGATAATAATTACTCATATTATGTTACGAAACAAAAACGATAATAATGAAAACATACCTGTAGATTCTATCAAACATTGGAATTCATCTAGTGTCATGATATCCTGCCATGATTTATCAGGTCTATCCTGTTATGAAAATAGAAATAACCTCGGAATAACATTTATGAACTCATGTGTTTTGCTTATTCCATTAGAATTTAGAATGAATTATTATACATAAAACATAAAATACATATTAGAGCTTACTTGGCTGATTCTGGGGAAACCGAGAGTGTATCCAAGAGCATAGCTGTCATTTCGAAGAATCTGGGTTGCTTTTACTTGCAAAACATGACTGTATAAAATGTACAAATATCACAAAAGAAATTAAATTTTTGTAAGATCAATAGTAGTTTAAAAATTAAATGGTACTAAAAGTTGTGTTACAAATAAAAAAAATAAAAAAATTACTATGCATTATATGAAATTACCTGTTTTTAGGATCAATAAAAAAATCAGGTTTCTTTTTTCCTTTGAAAAGTACATTGAATTCAGGGTTTTCCTTTCTTAGAAAATTTGGTCTTAGTTTCTTTATTAATTTGTATAATTCAGGATTTCTCAATCCACCAGCACCAACTTCAGACACTGGATAGAAAACCTAATAAGGAACCAAAAGAGTTTGTTTTCATATATATGTAAAATGTAGCACAGTTTAACACCATAATAAATAATAAAAACCACTACCATGAATCAAATTCAAATAATATATTAC
The DNA here is from genome assembly GCA_019776565.1 of Sminthurinus signatus. NCBI lineage: Eukaryota > Metazoa > Arthropoda > Collembola > Symphypleona > Katiannidae > Sminthurinus > Sminthurinus signatus. The sequence goes on along the minus strand of JABASP010001348.1, from coordinate 9,505 downwards.
AGTATGTAAGATTTACCTCTTTTTCTCCAGGTTTTTTATCTATTAATCCAACCAAGTAACTCATTCCTCGAACAGTTTGTCTTGTATCCGAATAATAACCACCCAAAATCAATAAATCCATGTCTGATATGGCTGTATCATTAAAAAACTGAAATGGATAACGAATAACAAAACATTAGACCCATGTAAGTATATTATAATGTATAAAACTGTTAGTATTGACAACTGGCAGCAATTGAGTATGAGCATCAACATTTGTCATGTATATATATTTTCACATAATTTTACAAAGTATATAGTTATACTAAGTTGCTGAAATGTTTTTATATTACACATTCAAAATTATTAATTTTTGTAAATATCTATAAATACATACTTCTGGTTTAATTTTCAGCCATGCAGGATCTCGTCCTCCAACTCTGTATGTTGATTTTAGTTCTTTGACAACAAGTCCTTCTTCAAGGCTATCAATTGCATCATTTAAAGCTGACATGACTTGTTCTTTTGTTTCTATTCGTTTTTGCTCACTTATATAAACTACTGACTCTTTGGGTTCTAATACTAGCTTGTCCTTGGAGAGAATTTTTATCCTTTCTTCTAAAGGTGACTGGATGAGACTTTGTCCATTAAAGTAGACAATGTCAAAAGCAACAAATGCTGGTTTATGTTTTTTATTACTTGTATTGAAATTTTTAACATCAATATTAGGATGTTTTTGAGTAAAACTTTGAGTCTCTAAATGATATGCCATCATTTCTCCATCCAAAATGAATGATTGACAGGTACTTTTGATTTGTCCTCGTAATTGTGGTGTTAGAGTAGAACTGAATTTGTGTGTAAAATTAAACTGACGTCTTGAAAAGAATCGAAATTGATCATCTGGACTTCTTGAAGCATCATAATGAATTTGAAATCTTTCACCATCATATTTTAACTCGAGAAGGAAAGGAGGATCAGGAAGTTCAACTTTTTTCTTTCCAGGTTTATTGCCATAAGTTAAAGTTGGATCATCATCAGCAGCACTCAATTTGGTCAAACGAGTACAGAGCATTGGTCTAAATGGTTGAAATAGTTCAACTTCATTCAAATTAATCTCTACATTTGGATCATTCAATCTTTGGCATACCTATAGTAAAATTTAAATATGCATGAAAAATGTTTTTAGAATGAATGAATGTTTCAGAAATTATATAATCCTTATAAATTATAAAAACTATAAAAATTATATTGGATTAAAACAGCTTACTGTTTCCAAATTTCCAGTTCTGTTGTAAAGTTCTTCAGCATGAGGATGAATTAGTTTATAAATTTGGCTTGGACCTACTCCTAAATGCATATTCTACAAATTCAAGAAAATGTTACGAAATGTCATGAAGTACATGTGTATTGTGTATATATATGTATGTATAATGAATCATTTATACTAGAATATAAGGTACTGGACACAAGTTATTAGTATACATGTACTATAATATAGTTCACCTTCAATAAAATTCGGACAAGCCATTTTCCTTCCAATGGTGTTAGTACCGGTACAAAACTTCGAAGGACTTTCTTTTGCGTTGCAATATAACTCCATTCATTCCCACCTTCTTTAGCTCTAGCAATTTCATCTAAGACTACATGCAAATCTTGAATTGTCGGACCAGAACGAGAACTTGAAGATACTCGAGACTCTAGAATATTATACACTATACCAAGTAAACAAAAAGAAAATTAAAATTTTACATTAGATCTTAAACAGATACCACATATATATATGTTACATTAGAATTTTTTTGTACTTCATGTATAAGTTGTTATGTAGTATTTAATATTTATACGCATATAATATATATATTTTATATTGTATAACATCCATAAAAGTACCAATTTGTCCAAGATCTCCCGTTGCGGATGTATTTTTTGTGGGATCCTTGTAATTGATGAGTTTTTTTCCATCCTCACCTATGTACATACATATTTAGGAAAAAAGTGTAAAGAATTGTGCTTTCCTTGTACCTGTTTTTTAAATGGTTACATTTTAAAGAAAAAAAGCTTATAGCTTTTAATTTGACTTACTATTCTTGTCCAGACCAATAGCATGAGCAAGTATTCCACTTAGTTTGACTCCCTTCAAACCATAAGGAGGTCTTAGTCTGTCATCTGAAGGCAGTAAGATCCTTACGATACCATATAAACTGTCTCCCTGTATAGAAAATTTCATTCTTATTACATATTACACAATCCTTGTGGTAAAAACTTTTTGAACTTCTAATATATTATGCAAAGTAACTATAATTCTGATGGTATTAAATATTTAAAAGGTATTATGTACATTAGCTTGAGAAGAATCTAATGTCCCATATTCAGCCTTGAACGCTTTACGAAAATGATCAAAGAAACTGCTAATTGGCTTTATTCTATCCTTTCCAGTCCCATTTACTTTTGTACTTTTGTCTAGTAACTTGGCTAGATTTTCTGCTCATTGAAGAAACAATAGAATATAGAATACATATTGTTATATATTATATGTATGTGCACATATGTAAAGTGTATAATGATTTTCTTTATTTTACACCTTACAAAGGTGATGTACTTCAATTTAGATACCATGTACTATGCTTACGAAATTTGATTGTATCAGCAATTCTCCTCGGACGAGGTAAATCTCCCATGATTTTCCAGTTAGAGGATACAGTAGATATTTAGAAAACGGTAAAAACAAGACAAGCACATACACAATTATTCGTGTTTCTTGTTATACATGATAATGAAAAATGAAAAGTAGAGAATAAAAATAAAATTATTCGTAAAATCAAGTGTCTCTGACGTTTTACAGACAAATATTTACGTTCTAATACCGCAAGTGGACTAATTCAACTTGATCATCCTTGACATCCGATAAAATTATGCCTGTACGGTACAGGTTGTACCTGCTCTTTCTCTATATAATATACCTATTAATTCCTAATGCCTACTCTCACTATACGATGTATTTTTCAAAATGTCTTTGTCTTTTTTACAACTAACAATTAATGCTCGTTCACGGTACGGTAGTAAATATTGAGAATAACTAAAGAAATAATCATAATATTAAATTATAATTTATAATATTTAAAACACCTATATGAACAGTAGTGTCAGCTTATCAATAAAATTTTCATCATGTGCAGCACAGTAAATAATAATATAGTGTAGCGTGTAAATGAGTTTATTCTTCTTAAGTAATTCATAAGTGTATTATTATAATAATTAACCAATGCGGTAAGGCTAAAAGTTAAAAGTGAGTAGCTTAAAATACAATGTAGAATGTAATTTATTATGTCTATATTATAAAATATATATATTATATCTGTATATACTTAAAATGCGCAGTTTATTTTTTGTACAGTAAAAAATATATTATATGGTTCACTTACCACTTATTGTACGACGCTAACAAATAATTACTAGATATATAGAAAAGGTTCTTGTTTGCATAATGTCATATTTAAAAGATGAAAATGTTAAACATTATAATATACTTGTTACTTTTATAAAAATGCATATAATATATAATATATAAACTGTAAACAAACAAAAAAATTGAATTGTTGCAAATAAAAGTACATACTTTATGAGAATCTCATTTAAATGGAATTTAAGTAGTAATTTTCATTATTCTTATAAGTATAATAATATATTATAATAGTTAATCATGAACGAGTGAATTATCGTTTTGTCTTACAGGTCCTATAGTAAATCTAAAATCAGGATTTTTAGTCTTTTCTACAGTCTTGTATGGAAAAATTCCTTCATATAAAGTTCTAGTTATTTTACTAGTATCTACAATCGGACTGGTATCGACAATAATTGGTCGTCTTTTTTTCTTTCTTCTTCGTCTAATCTTCTTTACAATTTCCTCTTCATCTGAACTATAGTCATTTATTTCAAATTCTTTAGATAATACTGAAGATGCTGATGATGATGCTGATAATAATGATGATGATGCAGAAGAGGGAGAGAAAGGTACTAATTCAGTGGATTCTCTGTTTAGAGATTCATGATGATGAACAGCCATTGTTGTATCACTAGTGAGACATTCAAATTTAGATATTTTCATAACAGTTTTTCCATCATTAATTATTTGTTTTGATAATCGTCGTTTCTGAGACTTGATTAATAAAGATTTCTTGTTTTGACCAAAATGTTTACGCTTCTTTTTAGTTTTAGTTGATTTTCTTGATGACTGAAGAGATTCAAAATGATGTCGTCGTGGAGTCGAGTTACTATTATTACTATCTCCATTATCACTACTAGTATTAGTATTATTATGAATAGTTGTGGTAGATGACGTGGATTTTAATTTTGCAGTTCTAATAGCAAGTCTTTCACTTCTTCTTCCTTCCCTCCATTCATTTTCCAGTTGGCGATTTTGACGATTCCGAGTTTCTGGACTATATAAATTTTGTAACTGTTTGTCATTTCGACCACGACTTTTTATTAAATGTCTATGATGTTTGGTACATGATTCATCAGATTTGTTTGAAGAAGCTTGAATTTTATTTTCCATTTCTTTTAGATTTGATTGTGAACTTGTTGATGGTCCTGGAGAAGTTGAAAAATCACAAACACTAGAACCAATTGTAGAATTATTACTATCTTCATTAAAATATACCAATTCCTTGGTGTTCAAAGGTTCAATATGAATATTTTCTATATCTTCATGATGATGATGATGATGATTATTGTTGGTAGTAGTACTTTTGTTAAATGAAGCATCATTCTTATTATTATTATTATTTCTATCATTTATATCACTATCAATGTCTGAAAAATTGCCTGAGAAATCCGTTTCATTAAGAGCCAAAAGGAAATCAGGATCTAAAATATCTTGTGGATCAGTATTTAAATCAAAGTCTAGAGTAGTTGTTGAAAACATCGAAACGGGAGGTGAAGGGATAGAAAATGGATATGGTGAAGAAGGACGAGAAGGGATGAGCATATCTTTATCAGTTGAAGTTGAATTTTCTGATGATAATAACGATAATGATGATGAAGATGAAGTATTAATAAAGTCACTATTTGTATTCGTACAACTATGATTACTACTACTTACACTACCAATACTACAACTAGCCGAACATGATTCGATAGGTACTGTTGATAAAGAGGAAGGGGATGAAGATTTTGATGAGTTTTGCCGTTGAGATTCTTCTTCTTCTTCATTTATTATGGGTACTGAAATGATTCATAAAAAAGACACATTGAACATGATATATTAAATTTTATATTCCGTAGCTTGAAAACATTATAAATTGTCCTTTTTTTACCTCAAAATAAAATTATACATGATATCTCTAGTTAATTGTATATATTGTTAATCTAACAATATATTATTCTAAAAATACTTGTATGATAATAATAATGGGAATATGTTTAATTGCTATTATGATTACCATCTTTATGTCCTCTAGATTGTTCATTATTCGATGATAATTTAAGAGTATCCTCACCAGAATCATAGATTACGTCATAGACACATCCATTAACAGGTAAATACGGATTCATATTGAAGAAATTTCTGATACCCTGTTCAAAATCTTCCCGTTTGAACTTTTTACACTTTGACTTTATCATTTTAAGGATTTTTTCAAAAAGATAGTTTATCTGAAAATTTTATCTCCTGTACTTTTTTTTGAACACCTATATAAAATGTGTAAAAAAAAAATATACAAAAAATATTACAAAAACATGCACAAGGGTATACACAAATGATATTTAAAATATTTTTAGTCATTAAACACTATAAAGAATTCTATACTTGATATTTAACAATAAAAGTAGTGTAGTTTTCACATTCTAAATGCTAAACACTCAATAGATTGTAGAATAGGTACACTATTATTATGAATTATGAATGTGCATTGCACATTGCACAGTATATACATATTTTATTTTATACTTGCATTTTACATAAAATACATCCAAATCAAAAACGTGATCAACTTTCTACAGTAAATGGTAAAAATTATTAGAAAAATGACCTTATTCAATTAAAGTAAAAGTAGTTAAATACATGATAAAAAGTAATAAGTAATAAGTAAAGTATTTATGAGTAAAAAAAAAAAACTTACACGCTTGTCGTTGAAAAGACAATGAGGAATGTACATTTATAAAAAATATTAGCCAATTCGATAATGTTAAAGTAGGCTGTGAAACAAGATTTATGTCACTTTTTCTTGTTTACCAGTTTACAAACAATGTGCACTATAAAAATAGTAAAAAAATATCTAGTGACACTGTAATTTTTAATCAAAATTATTAAATTACTTTTGTCTAAAAAATTATGTAAAAGTCGTAAAAGTCTTGATAGCACACACGTCGATACATGAAAACTCTATGATGATTTTTTTTTTGGGCACTGTGAAACGTTTCTACTTCTTTTTTTTTTACTTTGCATATTATTATTGTGGTATTTATGCACTATTCATGTCTCATATTTTTTCAAGAATTCCTATATAAAATAAATGCTATTCTAGTTTCTGAAATGTAACTATATGTTTCCTCAATTCAATATTAAAATATCTACAAACTACATATTATGCACATATGTACATACAAATAATATCGTTTCAGAGAATTTTACTCTTTTCTTTTCAGTTTTTTCACTCTCATCAGTGATTCATATAGTTATAAGTATACGAGATGTTATCAATTTTCTTTTCATCAGATTTATCAGTTGAAAGTCAATAATGGTATAAAATATGCATAAAACGTAATATTTACTATGTAAACTTGACACACATCACGCACGCAAAAAATGAGTATAAAATCATAATACAGTGCATTTGTATATTAAAGTATTTAAAATTTAAGACATTATCGTTTATTTAAAATTGTAATTAGTTACGTATATATGTATAATATATAGATAATATATATTATACATGTTAGAAATATAAAGCAATAAATAATAAATTGTATAATAATATATGTATATGATGTTTACTCTTTTATCTTCAATATTTGTTTTTATAAAGGTATGAGAGATATGGATTATACTTTCAAAATATTGTAGTAAATACTAATAAAATATTATGTTTATCGTTATTGTTCTGGATGTTTAGATATAATATATCTATCTATCTCTATCGAGGTACTTAATTCTTAATTACACACGATGAAAAAGAGCCTCGAATACATATATATATATATTATATAATATATAAATACACACGCGTTATTTCTTTTTTACTACAGTTAAAACTTAATCTACATCTACCATCTACATAATACATATTTGATTACTCTTTATAAATATATGTATATAAAGTTATTTATCATATTAAATATCAGGTTTTCATTTTTTTTAAATGTCTCAATTTTCTCGTTTCTTGCTGACCTCTTCTTGTGCTTCCGATTTCTGTTCTTAGATTATTTATATTTTCTATTAAATATATTATTATATTCCAGAGCTTTCACACGGTATTTGAAAACACTGCATATAATAACTTTATAACTATATTTTTACGTATAGCTATATAGTATATAGTTCTAGGATGTATCAATGTACAATCAATCGTCTATACGCAATTACGTCAAATTAAATAGTACTGATTACCATATGTACATATATATATATAATATATATTATTAAAAACATTGTAAATCTTGTAGACATTACACAACATGTTCCTTAAAATTAGTAGAGGTACGTATTTATTTATTTTTGTAATCTAAGGGTCATATTTTGTATTATTATTAAGTGTAAAGGGTGTATGTGACTATATATTATAACGATGAAAAACAAGAGTTTATATATAATTTGTATTATAAATGTATCTCTTATAAAAGAATAACAGATTTTATACTATTATTATATTATAACAACGTTACAATCATTAGAAATTGTAAAAATTAGAATCCATATCATCATAATATATAATATAAATACACTTCAAAATTTTACTACAAACATTTCGTTTCGTAAAAATGAATCTTAAATATAATATTATTTATTATTTTATATGTGAGTACTTATATTCCTAAGTTTTTCCATTTGTCTCTCTCTCTCACAATCAATATACGAATATATTATATATATAATATGATATATGTCTATATAGTCTATAAAATTTGTTTCATTTTGATCATATTACTTTTTTTAGTTTCTAGAACATGTTGATGTGTGTAACAGCTAAACACAGAAGTACTTTTTGGGGGAAAAACTATATTATCTGTTTTTATAATATAACTTACATTTGAAATTCTCAGAAATATAAATAATAAATAAAATAATATACATATATGTGTAACATATACATGTATAATAACAACGCCGCGTGTAATTTCAATAAATTTGCATAATACGTTAGTATAGTAAATAACAATAAAACAATAGTTCCTAGATATGTTAGATGTATCGTCAACATCTTTAACCAAAATATTCTATTTCATTATAATATTATGTCATTGTTAGCAAATGAGATTGCTGCTATAAAAATCTGCTACAGTAATGAAATATATTAGAGGTATATATAAGATTCGTGTGTACACATAATAAGTGTTTTATACTTTTTCAGTATTGATAACAACTACTCACATATAAATATAAATCATAAAAATTGCTAGTGATATATAAAAGCCAAAAAAAACATATGGTTAAGTTCAACAGTTCTTGAATTCCTATAATATAATGATTATTATTATTCTATTCAGTTGTGTGTTTTTTTAGGATTCTTCGGAACTATAATAAATATATATTGCTTTTTTACGATATCATAATAGTACATAAGTTTGTTTAATTATTATAAAATATAATTAAATATTTTGTATAATAATATATTGCACATGAATCTTTCAGTTTTTTCCATTTTGTATATTTTATATTAATTAATTATTGTTAGAGTTCTATAATATGATTATTAGTAACATATTACAAGCGAAAGAAATTCTATAATGATGTTGTATAAATACAAAGCTGTTTTTCTTCTTTTATGTATAAAGCATAACATTTTAAAAGGCGTCAATAATAATAATTGTTTTACTTTCATTTGGAATATTCACGAATACGTACAAAATAAACCCTTACTTCTGAAAAGTGAATACAGAATATGTATGAGGTACTGTGTATTTAGTAGTAGTTTCTATGTATAATATTTTTTACTATTGTTGAAACTTTAAAAGGAAATAATTTTTCAAATAATCATAAATCATAATAAATAAATAATATTGATAATAACACTATAAAGTAGGTCTTTTGCTAATATATTCTCATTTTTTTTAAAATTCACAAGTACGCTATGTATCAGTATAATATAAGTATAACGTAAAATATTATCGTATAGTGTGTATCTTATAAAGTTATTGTATAATAATATATATTATATCAAAATAATAATGGCGCCTTGTCGAGTCTATATAAAACTCGATCATAATAAATAATAAAATACTGAGTAGATAAAACAAAAAACAAAAAAACAAAATACACGAACAACAAAACAAAATATGAATCCTGCACTAAAAATCATAAAATGTTTTG
>JABASP010001347.1:0-30709 GCA_019776565.1 Sminthurinus signatus | reverse complement strand
AAAACCCGCTAAGCCCTGGCTCCGCGGTTTCTGGTGCCCTGAGGCTCCAAATGCCCGGATCCTAGGTAAGTAAAGCATGATCCCGACTAATTTTGATGCGCTCTTTCGAATGGTATAGGTTTCATCAAAATCGGAGGTCTAATTTTTTTGACCAAAACTGACGGGGTTTTTATATTGTTGGTTTGTAAATACAAAAAACAAAAAAATGCTCATGTTCTTCACTCATTAAGCAAAAAACATGGATGAACACAGGAAAAAATTCTCCATTCCAATTTCCAAACTAAACATAATGTCACTCATCAATGCGTAGAATACTTGATGATTTTGGAAATATTTCTATAGCCATTTCTCTTAGCCAGAGTAATAGCCATTAAAGCTAGAACTGGACACACTGAATGACGTCACCGGATTTTATAGAAGGTAGATTTTGTGTAAACAGTCTATTTCTCTAAATATGAGTACTTAAAATATGATAACAAAGGATGAGGAGCGCAGAATGAGAAAGTTGGACTTAAAACTTGAAACCTGAGCTGAAGAGAGAGATGATGTTTTGTGAGACAAAAAAATTATCATAAAATGTTCATTTTCCTCCCTGAATCCTCCATGATTATATTTAACGATGATGGAGAGCAAAGGGAGAATTTCAACACCCTGTGAGTTGTGAGTTGAGAGTCTTATTTTTGTCCGTTCTTCTTTCTTCAAGTATAATCATCTACATAAACCATAAACACATAAATAAATGTATCTGTAGATAGAACACATATTACATATAAAATATAAAATATAAAGCGAGCCGTGTTTGACTTGACTTGAATTGTCTTGTCTCGTGTCGCTTAATATCTCAAGTTTCTCTTTCCTACTTTTGTACTTCAGCGTTTCAAAGAGAAGGCGGTATCTATGACAATAAATACACAGGGATATGGACATGGAAAATGCTCCTGAGCTTGATTCTAATATCTTTTATGATATTATGGTGAGTTGTGAGTTTTTCTTTCTCTCGTCTTCCCATTGATGACGAGGACGAGGACGAGGACGATGTCGTTTTTGACTTGCTCTTTGCTTCGAGCTTTGAGTCACAAGTTCTTTGATATCTGTGTGTATAATGTATAAAGTATAAAGTATGCACTATATTTTGTACAGCTGTACTGCTGTACTGAACAAGAGTGTGAATTTCGTTTCCATGTTTTTTTCGTCTCACTACATAAACTACATAAACATGATATCACATATTACACAGCATATAATATGTATAGAAAGCTTAAAAAAGAAAAGCTATACTCTATAACTGTATTTACTTGACATATTTTGTGGGGAGAAGATCTTTCTCCCCTTTCTCTTTGGTTTCTTCCTTCTTGGGCGAGTGAAAAGTTTTGCAAGGCTCTTTTGTTGGTGACTGTCGAAATCATCCAGTTTACGGTCCATTTCCATTCCATCCCCTATATCTATCTTCATACATGTATGTTATATCGTCCTCGTTTTTTGTCGAGTTGTTCCTTCCATTTTCTTCTTCTTTTTTCTTTGTCCTACAAGTGCAGATACGCACAACGTTGAGCGTCGCAAGTCCTGAGTTGTAACTTGTAAGTTGGAGGCTGCTTGAAAGAAACTAAAAGGGAAAGAAAAAGCAAAAGCAAAGAGAAGCAGTCAGATCCTGTGGATTACGCATCATCATCATCATCATTACCATCGTCCTCCTCTTTCCTCTTTGCTGCTTGCTCTAGTCTGGGTTGGTTTGGTATAATATCATTGGCAGTATTCTATTTTCTATTCCAACTTATGGATGGAATTGAATAAACTGACATTACTCTGTATTTTTGAGAAAAATACATAGTACATAATATGCATTATACATTATACATGTAGGAGGCGGATACAAAGAAGAGGAATGATAACGATAAACGATAAGTATGACAAGTATGAGGAAGAAAAAGGAGGAGAAAAAGAAGGCTGGAAAAGTACATATCGTTTTCCTTATTATTGTACAATGTACATGATTGTCTGTGACTGACTGGAGAGAAGTGAAGAAGAAAGAGAAGGAAAGCAGAAGAATCAGCCCTAATATTTCATACATACATGCTTACTTTCTAATGCGTAAAGACTTGTCTCGTGTACATGTGATATTTGGTATTTGGTATTGTGTTGGTGACTTGTTCATAAACTTGAGGCTCTTCTTTTCCCAACAATTTTTGTAGAAGATGCCTCTTCCTGGAATCAAAAAGAAAGGAAAGGGAACGGAGAAAGAATGAAAGATTTCTATTTTCTGTCATCTCTCTTTCTTCTCTTCCGCTTTCTCTTGTCCGCCTCCTCCTCGTCAAGTTATTATTAATGGATTATAATACATACACAAGGAATCAAGCAAACGGAACCAGCCAATCCACCAGCCAGCCAACAAGGCTCTTTTCTCTTCTTTTCCCTTTCTTTTCTTTTATACTTTCCACTCCTCTTCATGTGTAATAAAGTCATCCTTGTGACAATAAAGGGAAAGCATGTCATTATGCCTCTTCGCTCACGGATGACGTGAATGATATTTTCCCTGTATTTTCCCTGTGTGCGTAAAGTGCGTAGTGCGGACGGTTCGTCTTGGCTTGGTTCGTCTGGGTTTGATTTCATCTATAGTCAAATAGAAGCTCATACTCTAAAACTCCTAAATCGTGGTGAGACAGACACGGAGGAGCTTACTCTATTTAATATCTACAATCTACACACGTATTCAAATGACAGGGGAAAAGAAAAGAACCAAACCAAACCAACGAAAGCAGACTGTATTTACTATATTTACGGGTACAAATTTCTATTGTGTATTTTCTGCTTATATCATGATTATGCTGGTACTGGTGATGTTGATTATCATGTGAGGATTCCTCTGTACAATAGTGATGGCAATGCCAATACACAGTACACAATAGCTTCTTATTAATATGAATATTAATATCAAGAAAATGAAGAGTACCAAGGAAAATATTCTCATGTGTATTGGGTATTTGTATCTGGCGAATATAATTATGGCTTCCATTTTCTTGTAAGATTTTGGAGCAGAATTCCGAAACAGAATCTTGAAGCTTGTCCCATGTGCAAAAGAAAGTGTGCAATAGACTTTAGTGCGTACAGTATAAACATAGAGTAGATAGAGGAGTTTAGTTAAGTATGGAGTCAGTGATGTGGAATCGGAAGTCTCGAACAATTTCATGTGCTAGAATGAACTTGAATTTTCAGGGATTAAGTATCCAATTTAAGTACACTGACAAAATACAAAACACAAAACAGGAGGCAGAGAGCTATTATCTGTACACTTTATAATGTACATTGTATTATTATGCTGCGTACTCATGTGTAATCCAAATCCAAACCGAAATTCAACTTAGTGGGAGGAAGTACGGAGAAGTGACTTTAGTTTTACATTTATGGAGACAGAGAATCTACAATGTACAATGTACAAACTTTATATCATACGGCAAGATTTGATTTTAGACTTGAATTTGGAATTTGACTTTGGATTTTCAACTTGATTTCATGGTTCTTTGGAAAATTCAAAGGTTGAGGAAACTGAGTCATGGTCGTTATCTGTATTGTATTTTGTTGCTGGGTTTTGTCTATTGTCTGTTGTTAGCTTTAAACTGTAGAGACAATACCCTTTGAATATCCTGAATATCCTTCGAAAGAGAATGACATGAGACGGAAGACGGAAGTAAAAATATAATATATTTAGTGCAATTTCCTCATTTAACTTTCATGCTGTCACATTGTCATTCATTCACTCACTCAATATTCTTGGATCTATTTACAACAAGTTTACTCAGTTTACTCACTCAAACTAGAGTAGATGGTGGATGGTGGATGGTAGAAACTCGAGTCTCGAGGAATGGTGGATGATACAGATATGCTTCAATATTGTAGAAAGAGTAGTAAAGATCCTAGTCTTCAACTAATGGTTATGTGAATGAGGAAACTTTGTACATGAAAATAGATATGCTTGTGAGGAAATAGGGAATCACCGAGTCTTAGATTCTAGATTGTAGATAGTTCTTAACAACTATGAAAATGAGGATGAGGAGGAAAGAGAAAGTACAAGCACGAGCCTAGAGAAGAAATCTCCAGATTACAAAAAGCTAATAAAGTAGTGTAGACTGTACAATGCACATTGTACGATGTACATGTTATATTTGATGCATATGCTAACTTAGGGCAACTGCATTTCTTGAGTGAATTCACTTCCTTCCTTCCTTCCCTTTTTACTTTTTACATGTTATACCCTCTTTTGCATAGCTTGGTTTTTATTGACGACCATGATTTTGAATAAAAATGCAAGGGTCGTCCTCGGAAAGTTCAAGCAAGTTTTTTAATCTTGCAAATTGTTCAAGTTCACTTCACCTCATTGCCATTGGCATTGGCATTTTCATCTTCTTTACAAATAGCCATGACAACTAGACTCTATACTCCAAACTTTTGAGATTCTGAATCCAAACTCCAAGCCACATCGATTTCAAATTTCAATACTAAAGTATATTAAAAATGTGGTTATTTATTGTCTTAAAAAGACTTCCAAGAGATCAAAATTCAAAGTACAGGGGAGTTTTTGAAGGAAAGTTTGTATTTTGGAAATCTGGAGAGTTTTTGCTAGCAGTTGGTACATGGACTTTAATGTTCATCAGGGCTTACAGTCGTTAGTTTCTAATACTTGGTACTTCGATAAATTGAGGATGGACGATTGGCAAAATTGGCACTCTGCGGTGTGGGTGTGCTCACTGTGTTCATAGGAAATTGGCATTGGTATTGGTATTGCGATTGGCAAATTAACCTTTAGCCTTTGGCTGGACTTTTTCTTCACACAGTTGCTTTGTCCAGGGTCAAGTTACTTGGTTTCAGCTTACAGTAGATCACAAATGTGTGGAACGTGCGCAAAATGAGAGAGGTGGAGAATTTATTAGATTTTATAAGGTTTCACTGTGACCTTTGGTTCGTAATGGTGATTTGGTTAAACGCGGAATGGAATGAACTGGAGTGGTTTTTCTGCAGAACCCTAGAGGTTCATTTCAAATATCAACGCCTCATATATTTCATTTAGTGTTGACTTTTACTTTTACTTGATCCATTAAGTTCATGTAATATAATGTAGAAAAGGTATTTTAACTTTTTTCGCACAACTTGCTTGAAGGTTGAAGGTGGAAGTGGGTCATTTTTCTCCTTAAAAATTATATCATGATTTACTTGTGGTGACGACGATCCTGCTGATTCTTCTGAGACCTGAATTGCTTTTCAACGCCTATCCAATATCCAATCAACTCATTAAAGATTTCCGCATTTCATTTCCTAAATGTACTGGATTCCAATCAATTAATTTTTTGTCATTTTGAGCCTTTTGTTTTCATTCTGACTTTATGTTGTTGACTTTATGTTGTTATGATATTTCACTTTTAAATTAACGAATTGGAATCAATCCAATTTTGGTTTGACTGTGCAAGTTTTATTGATATTGTTACAGCAAATCCTGTTTTTTTGTTCCATGTTTCTCTGTTGGCAACGTGGAACTTGAAAGTAAACAAACAGGAAAGAGTGGTGAAAGTAAAGTTCGTTTGCTACGGAACTGTGCAATGCTCCATGCTCAAGTTTCACCTTTTATCTGTGTAGTTTGGGGGTTTTCTTCCTTTTCTCTTGTTGAACAAGGCAGTTTTTCACGGTAGAGAAGAAACGAGAGGACTGGAGTAAAGAACAAAGAAAAAGGAGAATGAAACCACAGAGAGAGGCAGAAACAGAGAGTTGGATTGATTTTCTCTTTCTTTGCAAAAAAAAAACTCACAAAAGAGAGAAAGAGGAGAAAACTTTTCATTTATCAGCCAGCCTTTAAGGCTATCACATTGTGTATTGTTATGTACTCTTTCACTCTTGATTCTAGATTCTCGATTCTCTATTTTCCGTAATCATACGTAAAGCTTGTATTCATACGCACGTATAAAAACTTTGTATAGCTTCATACATTGTACATAGTTCCATTGACGAAAGAATCACAGGAGAAAGACAAAACAAGTGTGGAAAATGCTTGTGTAGCGTTGAGTAGTTTGGGTTTCTCCTTCATTGTTTCATTCCTTTCACTTGTAATTCTGTAATTGTAATTCAGTGGCGATTGGTTGAAAACTGAAGGTTGGATGTTGGATTGCTACTGAATTAATCTTTTGAACAGAGAACGTTCGGATCGGACTGGGAAATGTCAAGTGTGAACTATGGCCGGTGGACGGTGGACGGTGGTCGGTGGTGAGCTTATTGGAATTGATTTGGTTCAATTGATTGTACTTTCACAAAGAAACGAAACAACTCTGCCTTTGTTGTAGAATTATATTGAACATTGGACATTTTTGCAATACTTCTCAAGTCTGGAGTCTGGACGGAACGTAAATGAATTGTGAATCGGATTCATCACACCTTTGACTTTGGCAAGAGTGTGACTTTTTCCATGCAGTTGGATTTGGGTATACTTCAAATGTATATGCAAGTGCGTATGAGCATATTATATCAAACAATAAGCAATCGAAGAATAGGTGTATTATTTAAGAATTAGCTAGAGAATGGATAAAGCTGGTACAGAAAGAGTATACGAGCATTTGTGAACAAACAAAAGTGTATAGAGCATCGAGAATAGAGTATAGAGCGTGGAATTGGTCTCTGTCTGCTGACAAAGACCAAGACGATTAATTATATTTTTTTATCTGATTCTTTTTCCTTTTATATGCTTTCTTCCTATGCGTTCTACAGATATATGTATCATTGATATGTGTTGTATTGTATGTTTGTATGTATTCACCTATTTGATGATGGTTTTTTCTTTATATTTTTTTGCAGCCGCTCGAGCCGTGGCAGAGACAGATATCGCCCTGTACATTGGACTGGGAGTTGCCATTGTAGTATTTGCAATTGTTGCCTTCGTCGTCATCCGATTAATGCGGAGGAAAGGACGGGATCATGTCATGTATGACGTCGCACCCAGTGGTGAGTTATTTTTTTTCTATCTTCTTTTATCTACAGATATATTTCATATTTTTTACTGAATGCACAATATCACAATATCTACGAATACTAATAGTTTTATCCAAGTGTATTCACAGAAACAAATAGAGATTGTAGTATCATCATTATTTTTTTTATAAGTCACATTCATATAAGTTACTCATCATGTCATTCATCACTTATGGTTTTCTCCATCTCAGGCATACTGAGTACGGCATAGGACATAAATCCATCCATCATTTGGGCACTAATATATGTATGACTATTCTAAATGTAAACACAGGCAAAAACAAACAAAGACAGCGGGAGATAATCATACCTGTATAAAGTATAAAGTATAATAATCAGTGATAACGAATCCCAATGAAGAATAATAATAATAATAATAATAATAAATAGTGGAGTACATTGTCTTTTTATTTGCATGATTATGATTCTCTTTCTAAAAGATATTGTTTCATTTCATTCATTTGAAAATTGAATACTAAAGGCTTACCCTTTATCTTTTACTATTTGCTATTTACTACGGCTGGAATCAATGAGCAATTATCAATTATAATAGACAGTTCAAAACTCGCCTACATCTTGAGTCTCAGTCTAGAATCTTGGAGCTTGACGTTAATCTTTGTCTTCTATTCTTTGTCTTGTGAAGATGATGCTGTCCATTTCATTTCGTGGAATTGCATTAACCCAACTTCATCTCGTGTAACAAAGTTCAATTATCAAGTGTAGAGAATAAAGAGGTTCATAAAGTACCTTTGTAGTACGAAACATGTTGCTTCAGAATACTCAATATGATGGACAGACTGAAACTGAAACTGAAAGAATGCAACAGAAAATGAAAGAGTAAAGAGAAAAGAATCAATGAATGAAGAATGAATAGCGTTCTTGTGCAAATTGACAATGTCGCGAAAAACAGTAAATCGGAAAAGAGAAAGAAAGAACGAAAGATAACATGAACAAGAGAGAGAACGAGCGAGAAAGAAATTGATAAATGATGCCTTGTGGGAAAGTGGATGGTGATGAATTACACTTACGATTCGGAGTGAACAGACCATTTTATATTGTATATTGTGTAGAGAATAGACTTACAATTCTCCATCCAAATCCAAAGTAAAAATCAAATGAACAATGATGAATTTATATTGGATTTCTTTTTCCTTAAAAAATAACACCACACAAATAATAAAACAAAAGCTCGTGCTATGCTTTTTTTTATCCATAAAATTGTACCCAAAATCCGTGTTTTATTTCATCTAAAACTTGGCTTTACGCAAAATGCGTATACATGTACTTGTTCATGTAGATTGGCGTCAGTATTAGTATCAATATCAGCTGTTGACACATCATTAAACACGGATTTTCTTTATTCGTCTTCGTCGTTGTCACCAGTCCATCAAAATACTTGATGACGATTCACACGTCAAATAAAAAAGCTACCCACCAAAGCTCAGTTTTTATCTTACTCATGAAAGAAAATAAAGAAAAACTAAAGGGAAAGAGTCAGAGGGCACAACAAACAATAAAATAAAGCTTTGAGTGAAATGAGTCGTTGACTTGGATTTGGATTTGGATACAACTTCGGTTTTGGATTTACACTAAGAAAGAAAAGAAGCATAAATCGACAGAATAAAAGAGAATAATAGAATATGCGATAGTTTTTGGTGGATTTATTTAGCTCGTGTATAAATCCACCAGGATCCCAAAGATTTCAAACTATAGACGGCAAATCCTTTTTAGTGAGCTTTCTAGTAAATGGAGCTTTCTACAGCCGAAAGAAAAGATGTTGATGTTGGTGGGGTGAGAGTAAAACGAATGTATGCATGAGCACATGCATATGAGCATTTTAGATACACGTTAAACACGGAGGAAAAAGTGGCTACACTTTGTACAATGTATCCACATTCTACAATGTAAGATGTAGAATGTAGATAAAGTAAGCAAATGGATACAGCGGGGTCGGGGTTATCTTGGATCATATCCTATCGTAAAAGCATACAGTACAATGTAAAGCATCAAACCAAACCAAACCGTCTTTGGTTTGCTAACAATTTCTATCTGCGAGGAACGAGCACGTTTAAAAATCCATGTAAAAATCCATTGCAATGTACAATGTACATTGTACATGAGATTTCACTCCTTCGCTGGCTGCCTCCAAATCCAAATTGTGAATCCTCGTCTATCTCTTACACCATTATATAAAATACAAAATACCATTCTCAGTCTCATTGCAGTTTGACTCATTGTTTACCCTTTGAGCTTCAAGCTGCTTCTTTTATTTCCTCATTGTGATTTACAAGTTTTGGTTTTATTGCACTGGAGCTGGAGCTAGTACTGGACTTATTTGGCTTTATGTTTCCACGATTCAACTGCACATTGTATGCTGTATATTGTATATTGTATATGCTACAGTCATGTCATTGTCGTCACTGTCGTTGTGTCACTATCATTGTCATTGTCCTTGTCATTGTTAGCTCTTCGTGTTTGGTGTTTGACATTTGTCTTGACTCTTGATTCTTCATGTTGTAGTGTGATTTTTCTCCTCTTGACTCTGTACTCTTTACTCGTGACAAACGATGAACTGCGAGCTGTGAAGCAGACAAAGAGGCAGAAATTAAAGGACAAGAAGAATATTGCAGATTGTCTGTATTAGAAAAATCCGCGCCTGTGTATGAAACAAATAAGATAAAATATGTATCTCCAAAATTGTTTGCACATTCATGTGTTCAGAACTTGAGTAGTCCGTAGTCAGTAGTCAGTCATTGCTGTAGCTTTTCCTACTTTGTTCTGATATCTCGTTAGCTAAATATTGTTTCTAACTCTTCCAGCTCTTTTGCTTTGATTTTGCTTGAGTTGACTTGACTTGACTTGACACTTGACTTGAGCTAGTTTGACTTGACGGTTGACGGCAAGTTGTTTCGCTTCACTGGTCTCCAGTCGCTAGTTGCTTCCACCAGTTCCAGTTCCAGTTGTTACCACTAAACCGTGATGACTCTCATCATTAAAAACCAACATCCCACAAACAATCACCATATCTTTTCCTGTCTCTTCCTACAAACAGTAGAGTAAACAGAAACAAAAAAAATCTGGTCACGTTCTCCTCTCATGAGTTTGTGTTGATTCTGAATCCTATCATCACTGAATTTTCACAATGTTTTCCGCATGTTTCGAGCTTTAAAAGTTGAGTAGAGAAAAGCTGTGCATTGTACATTGTACATGTGTGAAACATAAATTTCCCTAAGATGCTTTTCATATCTATGGAAAACACTATCACCTATCAACAAAATATATTGGACGCCTTGGATTTGGACTCTTAAGTCAGTAACAAAGGAACAAAGGCAGTGAGCAATAACTATGACAATGGCTATGGTAACGGCAAGGGCTATTTCTAGGCTAAACTTATTCATTCATCCTTTTATATATTGTAAAACTTTTTCCGTTAATGGGAATAAAGTGGAGGTTTTGATCCAGTGAAGAGAGATTTGAAAAGAAAAATTGCTGAAAATTCTCAGGGAAGAAATGGTGAAAAGTTGCAAAACTTCTATACGAATACATCCATCGAGGTTAATGGAGTGTATATTTTGGATTCTCTATTCTATGCTCCTGCATTCAAAGATTCAACCGTATCTTACACAGTAGATATCTATCACAAAGTTCAGGCATAGAAGGATAAAAAGATAGATAGCTGGGCAGATTTGATGGTAGAGTAACTAACTTTGTGGTGGAGTTTGGATTTAGATTTGGATTTCTACACCATTTATTTTTATCATTCACATTTTAAATGGCTCTTTGTTTGTTTGTTTGGTTGTACCTCGAACCTCCTCTGAAACCCTGAAACTGTGCAACTCTGATGCTTCCTATATTTATATTTATGCGTTTATTTTCTTTTGAGTTTGTTCTCAATTTCATAGAGTACTTAACTCCATTCTCTACATAGAGTTGACTTAATGGCTTGGCTTTTTTTAGAAAATAGAAAGTTCAATTTTGAGCTATAATTTATTTATTTTTTTGCCTTTATTTTATATACTTGAATTCAATGGTCAATGGGTCTAAAAGTGCGGTGCATTGCAAGTTTTAAGTTGGCTTTCAATTTATTTTCTAGAGTAAAAGTACCGGTTTGACTATTTGCAGAAGCTTTTACTAAAAATTTAAACAGTGTAATAAAAATTGGTACTAAATATCATATGAGCTTTATTCTGTACATTCAAGAAGGTTGTTTTTGAAGAAAAGGTGAGAATTATGTTGCCTCTTTCTTTATTTCATAGATTGTTTACAATTTATTTGCACTGTATATAAAATGCAGTATATTCTAGTAACTTTAGTTTTTTATTCTTTTTTTCATGTGTACATACAATATACAAATATTGTATTAGAAAATTTCCGGATCTTTTATTTGGATGTGAAATGATTTGAAATTGTGGAGGAGTGTCTGTTTCTCTTGTTTTGTTTCTGTATCTAAAGTCTGAAGTCTGGAGTACTTGAGATTGAGCATCGAGAACTGAGAATTGAGAAAAGCCCTGGAGTTTGTAGTTTGTATTTGAGTGGAATTTTTTTTCTCAGAGGAGCATAGACAGTCTCAAGTCTCTAGTCTCTACACTTTACACTTTACTCAAGACTCAAGACAAATACTTGAAAAGAAGAAGTTTAGAAAGACACACACAAAGAGGTAGAACATGGAACATGGAGCTCAGTAACGAGTGAAATGAAATGGGTTGAGCTTGAATGGTTAATAGTAAAACTATAGAAAAGAAACGTAGACAAAAGAGAAGAGCAAGTATTTATAATAGTGAGTATTTTGTGTGTAGTACGATATTGAGGAGTCAGAGCAAGAAGAATGAGAAGAAAAAATTCCTAATCCAAATGTTTCCTTTTTAAGGAAAGTGAGAGACATATATTCACACACACACAAAAGAGTATGTACAATGCACAATGTACAAGCTTCAGATGTACAGATGTACAGATGTAAAAATGGGATGTTGGACTACAGTTAAAACCTCTCCTGTTTAGCTCTTTAGCTATTCCATCTATCTTAACACAAGAACAAGTGAAAAAAGTCTGTACCAGTATTTATAAATGTGTACAACGTACAATATACAATATATTGAGTGTACAATGTACAGAGTGTTTGAAAAACGGGAGTGGTGTGGAATATCTGTAATCTGTATTCTAAGGTTATAGGTGCTTTTTCCATGTCCTATCTATGTCTGTGTCTATATATCTATATCTTATGTGAAATAGACAAGGAAGAACGTAGATGTATTTATGTATTTATCTATGTGTGTGTTTGTCTGTGTGTGTTTGTGTAATGTTGTATTATTCGTACGGTACTTTGTAATGGTGATGTATGTATTTCTATTTCTTTCATGTACACTAGTAAATAGTTGGGATCCGGACGCGAGTCTACAGTCTAGACTCTAGAATCTAGAGTTTGGAGTTATGTATAAAAATAAAAAGAAGAGAGGGCGAAGAGAAAGGAATCTAGAATGTAGAATCTAGGAGAGAAGAGAAAATAAATCAGCGTAACAATCTACGTACCGTGTACAAAGTATACTGCACATTGTACATTGTACATGAGTGTATATGAGTGAGAAAGAGGGAGAACTGGAGTTGAGAATGAGAAAGAAAGAGAAGTTGCATTTGTAAAGTAGGAAAGAGAGGAAAAAGTTTGAGGGTATATAGTACATGCAGATGCACACACAAAGTGAAAGACATTGAGAGAGGGAGTAGTAGAAGCAGATGCCGGTTGCGTATCTACAATATACAAATGTACACGGAGGAATACACGGAGCATTTAACTAGATGCAATATGCATGTGTGTGTGTGTGTGTGTGTGCTCACTATTCTAGTCAACTGCTCCTCATCCTCATTCTCATTCTCAAAAGAGTCTTTAAGAGGTCTTAAAATTAAGATGGGATGACTTGAAGAATACCGACCGACCTCCCGTAATTAGTATACATTCCCATTAGGCTGTCCAAAAACGCAAATGCTCTCTATTTTTTTCCCTTTTTAAATTCTTCCCGTTTTTTCAATTCCCCCGTTTTTCTACAGAATTTTCAGTACATTCAACTCACAACACTGTTCTACATGTAGATTGTAGACATAGTTTTTCAGTCCATGGCACAGTCGTCAATATTTGTCTATTAAAGGTTGAGGATTGAGTATGCATAAAATTTTATCAGATAGATGTATTTATTTTTTCTCTCTCTTTGAGTGTGATGAAAGTTTCTTACTTGAAATCTATACATCAGCGTAAATACTTATATACTTAAATAGAGGATGATGGAGATGGTTTCTCTATGGAGGATGGAGGGTTTTCCATGTACATGTCAAATTGTCCATCTTCTATCTTCTTTCACCACGTTTCTTTGCTTCATGGAGTACACAGATTTTAGATTGTGGATTGAAATAAGATGGTTTTTGGCCATCATTAGCATACCTCTGATTCCTTATCAATCTTTCGGTAACTTTATGAGCCAGTATATCGTGCCTCTGGGATTCAATTAGCTAAAGTACACAACATATCTACAAACTATAAACTCATATATACAGATATACTCTATACACAAGCTGATACTGATACTGATGAAATGGAGAAAAAAGAAGAAGATACTCATGGTAAACTTGTTTCATTCCCCTGCATTTCATTGTGGAAAATTTAGAGTGGGAGGGAAATGAGAAGGATGGACCTGTAAGTTGTAACAATTGATTATACTCTTTGTTTGTTTATTTGTTTCCTCATTTTAAATTTAAAGCTTGCAAGTTTTCAAAAGCAGTTCAAATGTAAATTTAAATGTGTGTTGTATGGATTTTGAGGGAGAATCCAGAATCCACAGACTAAAATGGGGAACTCTGAAAATAGAAAATAGTGGAAAATTTATGTTATTTACTTGTACGGAAGTTGAAGGAGGGAGGAAGGAAAGATTAGAAACAGAATTTTCTCGGTCTCGGTCTGGTCATGAATCAAGAAGTGAAATTAATTTATTTCTCCAAAACAAATGACATGATTTTAATCTTGCCCGCCGAATCAAATCAAATCAAACGAACCCGAAGGAGAAAACAGGGAATAAATAAAGCATAGACAGATAGAAATTTACTTATACTTTTATCGATCAAGGCGTTTAAATATGCATCAACTTGATACTTGATATTCCTTATAATTATATTGTTCTTGATATTGTAACTGTCCTTTCCACTGATAGGTATCATATTTTGTCAGTGCGAGTGGTAAACAAAAGATTTTTTATTCACCATCAAAAATACTTGTAGGAATTGAAATGTATCTGAATGTAAATTTGTGAATTGAGGTACCAGATGTCCATGCCCATGTTGATGTTGATTTTGAATTGGAATTCGAATTTTGAGACGACTGTGACTGTGGCTATGAACAATGAACAGAGAATAGTTAAACTCGTCAAGTTTCCGTAAAAGGAGCCATTCCAGGGTATTTTGCGAGAGATGTTCATTTACGATGCATTTCATTTCATTTCATGGTGCTCTGTTGAGAGTTGGGAGAAGGACAGCTGGTGAATGAGCTTACAAACAGAAACGCCAACTTTCCATGTAACATGTAGAATGTAGAATGTACAACTTGGTGCATAGAAAATAGAAAATGGTTGAAAGTGGAAAGCTTGCATGTAGAACTGCTGCTGCTGTTAACGCGGAAGAGAAAGTGAAGAGTGAAGTTTGACCATTCACCGTCGTCGTCGTCCTCATGTTCGTTTTCATGTTCATCCTGTACAGCTTTTGTGGGTGATAACGATAGTAATGTCATCAAGTCTTTATTGTACGAGGGCATTAAGATGCGTGATCACATCCTGCCTCACTCTAAACTCTACACTCTACACTCTAGCTCAGCTGTATGGTTGGAAAGAGAGAGGACGCAACAATGCATGCACTAAACACCGTACACTGTACAACAGACACACAATCACAATCACAAGCTGCTCAGTTCATTTTCATGAACCTCATCCGCTCAACTCAAGAGGAAAGAATATGAAGATGAGCATGAAACTGAAAATGGGAGGAAAGGAAACAGGATCTATGAAGAGTGAAGAGTGTCTTCATATTATATTATATTATTCGTGCGATATTTGCAACGATTGGTTTGGTTTGAAGTTCGCAGTGACTTGTTTTCTCCTGTTGAAGCAGGATTTCATTTGCAATATCATTACGCATTCAGCACTCTTAATTCTTGATTCTAGATTCTAGATTCTCGTGTGATAGATTTGTTTGTATTCTGTTTATACAAGTTTGCAGAATTCAAAGTTTCATTTACTTTTTTAACAAAGTTTGTGTTTCTTTGGACGTTTCCTTTCTTCATGTAAGTACTTCATTGTCAGAATACATAAGGTGAAAAGATGCGATATGCGATTCAAAACTAGAATCAAGTCAACTCGAGGATTTTGACTTTGGTTTTGACTGTGATTCCATAAGACAGACTTTTATAACTTGGTAACTTGTAATTTATCGCGGGGAATTTCGCTTGAATTGAGTTAATGACTTTATCTACAATTAGACGCATCTGGCTGTAGCACTGACGAATTGCCGTTCCCCTTACAAATACAAATACATAGATAAAAAGGAGCACAGTAAAATCGTTTATGTAAATAATGTACAGTGTATCTACAAAGTATGCATAATACTTGATATGAGTATTAAAACACTAAAAGAGGAGTTCCTCCTCCTCTTCTGTCTTTTATCCCATCTCCTCTCATCGCTCGCTTGCTTTCCTCCTGATGAAATGAAATGAAATGGCTGGAACAATAAATAGCCCGACTTTGCAAATTTATACTGTGCATTTTCTCCATTTATCCATTTGTCTGTGGGTCGCTCGTGGTCTGCCTCCTAATATTCTGTGGTAGGGGGCTCAAGGTTCTGTTCTCAACCCCACTGCATCTACCATCTATAATCTGTATTATACTGTGTACAATTTACATTTTCATTTACATAGAGGCATTCATTAGGGGTTGGCTAAAAGATTTATACACACAATACATACAAGAATTTTATTTATGTATGCCTAATGCATACATGCAAAGAATTCCGCAGATTGATGTTTAGTAGCTCTACTATACTTTGTACTATACTACTTGTATTGGGTAGGAACCGGGAACTTGTGCATTGTGCATGGTGCATGAGCCAAGGAAGATTTGATTATGAATACAAATGAGGATTTTACAGTGAAGCGACCAGTTGTTCCTATTCCGATTCCGATTCAAGATTCAAATGAATGAATGAAATATGAAATTGGAAAGTATTTAGTAGAATGTATCAAAAATATGAGAGCCGTGGAAAAGTGGATAGGATTTGGAAATCCTTCTCAAATCTTATTATGACTTCTATTGAAAATTGAAAATTGAAATGAACGTTATAGATAGATATTATTGAAAGAGAGGTTTTAAAGAAGAAGAAGGAAGTTGGACAAAATCTCCATGAAATTTTCAATAGAGTATCCGTAAATTTTACATGTTTTTCATTGTAAAAGATATGTACCATTTTGAATGAGGACGGATTAAACTTTCGTACATCATATTCTCATTTTGTGAAATTGATATTGAAATTTTAAGGTTTATCCTTTTGATGAAAATCACTGCTGCTTTTATGTATACGTACAGCGTACAGCAGAGAGAAAATTTTGACCATTGTTCATTTTCCAGCTTTTTCATTCCATTTCCGCAAAAGATATTTAATTGAAACGAAAGAAAGGAAAAACTTTCATTGTACATAGAGAAAGCCAGAATAATAATTATTTAAGTTATGAGTTTTGAGCCTTGGAAACATTTTTTCCCTGAATTTGTATAACATTTTGAAATTCATGGATACTGTGTAAAAAAAGAACAAATTTTTCCTAGTTTATTCTCATTATAATAAAAATACAATTGAGACAATAGAGACATTATACATCATGCATAATAACTACAAAATTGTGTGGGTTTCCTCATCTACTTTTTTATGTAAATAGTAAATATGATAAAGATATTAACAAAAATAAAATTGTCCTCATCTAAGAACGTACTGGCTCTGAAAAAGGAAATAAATAAGTCGAGCGTAGCTTTTGTTCTTCTTATGTATAGGAACCTGGAAACTTGGCTTTGGTATTCTTTTTGGCTTTTAGTTCGGCGTCGAATAAAGAATTGAGAACTAAGACGACGACAGTGTAAATGTAATAATTAATATTAATTATGTTCTGCCTACTCACACATTACACATTAATTTTTCCCTGACATAATTAGAATAGTATTATGCCGTTTCTTGGCGCACTTTTGTCTGTGACTAGTGACTAGTTTGTAGCTCTACAAAATACTTATGCACAAAATGCAAAAGTAGAAGGAAGCTGGTTAAGACAACTGAAAAAAGTTGAGAGCTGGGCAACGTAAAAAGTAAAGCAAGTTTTGAAATGCTAATGCTGGTGGTGGCGAGTGCTTAATACCTCTCATAAATATTTTGAATGTCACCGAGGAATTTATTCATTCTGCATTATACAGTAGACATTATACATAATTCATGTATGCACAATTAGAAAATTTCTCTTGGACAATGCAAAGACTGGGTGCACAGTGCACAGCGCCACGTCTAAAATCTAAAATATGTGTAATGTGTACACAAGGTTTTCCTGTTTCTTCCTCCGGCTTAAAATTCAAACTTGGATTTGAATCTCAATGCCATGATTCGCACAGCAGAAGCTCTGATTTCTAGTTCCAGTTCCAGGCAAGGCTACAAATTTTTCTCGCATGAGTTGTTCCAAGTCTGGAGTCTAGAGTTTTCAGAGATGTTGCGAGGGAGGGAACGAAGGAAATATGCTGATGATGTACTAAAAGATTGAGAAAGTAAAAGAATTTAAAAGGGAGTAAAGAGGCTCGTTTCTTCTTGGCTCACATACAATTACATATTACATATGCACAACTTTGAGTTTGATGTTGAATTTACATTTGTATCTGTATTCGTATTTGTATTTGAATTTGAATTTTGGCTCATGCATGTGTGCTGTATGGTATTTGTGGATAAAACACTGTGCGTTTGTTCCACTTGAACAAGTCCTCATTTCTCTTCCTCTTGTTTTTGTTTTGTTGTGGATGGGAATTGAGTATTGAGCATGATGACGATTTTATTGCCAGACCGTGATCCTACTTGTTTTTTATACTACATTCTACATTCTTTACTCTGTACAAAGTTAAGACAAGGCAAGGGAAGGGTGCTTGGTGCTTGGTATCTTACAAGTCAGAGCTAGAGTATAAAGTATGGAAAACATTATTACATGGCATTATTTCCTACAGTTGGCTTTTTATATGATAGGATCATGATATGAATCCAATCTATAGGAACAAAAACTTTTCTCATGTTTGGCCATGTTTAGTGTATAAAGTAGAAAGTATAAAATATAAAGTAAAATCATCCTCGGTTCTTCCGCCACAAGTCACTAGTCAGTACTCAGATATCTTACAACTTATAAATATCTTGTGTGTCTCATCCTCATAATATATTTTTCATTTCTTCAGTCTCCAGTCTCCAGTGTCTTGTTGGAACAGTTAGTTGGTATATATTCATGGATGAGTTTCTCCCTTCTCCCGTCTCTGTCGTCTCGCTTTCTCTGTATTGTCTACTGGATACATGAGCCAAATTTTGTGCGTAACCATACATATAAATATATGAGGATGATGATGATATGCACAGATGAAAACATTGCTTAACCTTCCACATGAACTGGTAGAGCATAGATGGTAGACGGAGGAAGAACATGAGAGATGTGTATAGTTTAGAGTGTGGAGATACGGAGTAGTAAAAAAAGTCGAGGTCGTAGATCAGATAACTTTTAACAAAAACTTTCTTCCTTTCTCCTCCGTTCATTCGATTCGAATCGAGGGATACGAAAAAGACAGAGAGAGAAAGAGAAAGAAAAAGAGAGAGAGCAATTTGTGATTCGATGGTTGAAAGCTTCACATCAAAATATAAATCTTGAGGGTCGTATATACAAAACATACAAAACACAACTTATAGCAGAGCGGAGGAAATGGGAGCCGGTTTCTCAATACAATGTACATAAGTATCCAACTGAATGACGGTAGACTTGGAAATCCAGGCGATCTGTATTTCTGTAGAAAGTATAATGTATTTTGTTTGGTTTTTACATCTTTCCATTACACATTATGCATTATCATCAACATACAACAACCCAACAAAACAACAACAGTCTACTTCTACTTTTATCAAGATGTACAATGTACAACGTTCAATTTTCAATGTGGTATAGATATTTCAACTTGTCTTGCTTCCTCCCTTTTGCTTTTGTCGACTCAAAATTTCCCTGTTTTCAGAGATTCTTTGAAAAATAGAGAAAGTATCTATATATCTATATCTACAACCTACAACCCAAAAGACAAGACGAGACATGAGAATAGAAATGTTTCGCTTGAATTGAATTGAAAGTAGGTATACTTTTATGAAAAATGTACAATGTACAAGAATCCTGGTCTCAGATTCCGATTCCTGTTTCACTCGTCGTGCTTTTCTTGGAATTCTCTAGAATCTAGAATCTAGACTTGAGACGAGTCGGGAGTGATGGTAGGTTTTTTGTTGAATTGTGTACTTTCATCCGTCTACATCTATTGTTTGCACAATACCATTGTCTGTTTGTATTGTTTCGCTTTGTTTCCTCTTTGTTCAGGGCAGGTCTGGGTTCTGGGTTGGTTTAAATTGTGGTTTCATCGCTACTTGTTTGTTTTGTATTTCATGATTCATGAAGTATCCAATTTTCATGTCTTGTATTTTATTTTGGTGAATGGAGCATCTTTTAAAATTAGAGAATATTACTATTTTTACTTTTTAAACTTTTTAATCGTAAACATATAATTGTTAAAAAGTTCTACTAAATTTATTAGTAGTTTAAGTTCATGACTTTTCATTGCTTTTGTATTATTGAAAAGGACATGGATGCACTTGAAATATACACATGTGTAATGCGTTAGATCTTGGTTGTGGTTTATCCAGATTAATTTAGAGTAGCTTGTAGATTGTAGATAAATAGCAGATATTCGATGGGTATGCATGAAGCATGAAGTTTGAGGATGGAGAATGGAGGAGGACGTGAATGAATGTGGTACAGATCTGGAGTCGATTGAGAGTGATATCAACTGTCACTGTGGTGATATCTCTGTTTGACTTGTCTTAAATGGCAATTGACGATTCCACTCTCTCCGACTACTCCCCTTCCCTTTTCTCATTTTTCTCTCTAATACAAAAAAGTGTGAGCATTTAGAGTCAAGTCGAGTCGGTTCAAGGAAACCACACAGAGAAATTCGAAAAAAGATTCAAATCTATGTCTTACGTTCTATCGTTCACATTTGACTTTGACTTTCTCTCCACTTTCGGGTTTCTCCTTGGTCGTGGTTTTATTTTTGCTTTTTTTCTCCTTTCATGTAACAAGTACAAGTTCAGGGTTCTTTCAATTCAACTTTGAACTTGGAACATTCAACGTTCGACATTCGACATTGAAGAGCAAGAGCCAAGCCAAAGAAGATGAGCGTAGGAATTGAGGATGGAGATATGTGATGGGATGATGATGATGGACCCAGAGCCCGGAACGAGTACGATGTTCCACCGATGTTGATAGATAGATGAGAGGAAGGAAAGAAGGAGAGTTTGATGGATTCTTTTGTTCATGCATCCTGTGTGGTACATGCTACTTGCGAGCTGTACCAGTACGAGTACCAGTTTGCTGCTGCTTTGTACAGTTCCAAGGAATTTTTACAGTATTGAGCTACACTTACACTTGGAGATATTCGTATCTCCAATCTTTGTGTTTGTGTTATTGATACCGCAGTCGCTTTCCTCAAAAGTTCACTCTTACACCAAAAAGATAGCAGATAGAGGAAGAGAAAAGATATATGAAAGTGCGTTGTACATTGTACATGTTGTAGATATAACATTAGATATTAGATATTAGTTTGTATGTTTGTGATACACGAGGGAAAATAGAATTTGTGGGGAAGTCTCCATTCCATCTCTGTTTTCTCCTTCTTCTTCTTCTTCTTTTTCTTTTGCTTTCTTCTTGTTCCATCGTGTCTTGATTCAACCGAGGAAAAAGAAGTGATAGTGAAAGATGGAAGGATGGTTGTTCGTTGATGGTTCAGACAGTAGAAAAAAGGAAGAGGGAAAAGTGTATCCATTATACAGAATACAGACATTTATAGATATCTATATGTTTTTATTGTAGATAGTAGATGGTAGATAGATATATATATCTTTTGCAGGAGTGGATTGAGAATTCCGAGTTGTGAATTGTGAATTGTGAGTGAAAGTGAGAGTGAGAGTGGGAGGGTAGAAAATGGTTCTATATTGAAGTCAAGTGAAGAAATGTTGTCTCCTTCATTGCAACTGACAACTTCACGTATCCCTTACACTGTACAATGTACATATTAAATTGTACACAATATGACGAGATCTACACTCAATATTGTACGTACACATTTCCTGTTGATGATAAAAGTATTTCATCTCATATCGAATCATATTATTGTATCAAATGAAATGAACTGATATGATTTGTATCTAGAGTCTAGAATCTAGAGTCTGGAGTAAAAGGGGAAAGTTATCTATCTGATTTTAAGTGTAAATGGTATAAACGCAGAGTGAGCTGTGCAGTCAACATTCAGCATGATTTAATTATACGGGAAAATATTACAGTTGATATGTTGACATCTTTGTACGTTTTTATATTTGTTTGAATTTTGAATTTCAAGGTAAACCACTCAATATTGTTATTAAACATGAAATATGAAACATGAATCAACCTTTTGAGTGATGATAGGGCATAAAAAGTCTGGAGTTTGTAAATGAATTTCATATGCAAATTTAAATATAAATGTAAATTAATTAAAATGTCTCAAATCTCTCTCTTTTCCAACCTCAAACTTTTCACTCCATCCCATTTTGACATGTCAAGCTAAATGACGGTTCTGCGCTCTACGGTATTAGGAATTATGAATTATGAATACAAAAGAGGACAAAAGACAAAAACAAAAACAACTATAGGATAAACACAAAGTCTAGTTCATTCTTTACGTCTTTTCATATTCAATATTCATATTCAAGTGACTCGCTTTGATGGATTTTGTCTGTTTTCCCTTTCATAAATTAAACATTGTGCTTTTTCCATTGTTTATGGACTATACAGTATATTTCATGGACAATAGTAAATGGTAAAGTTCATTATCGTTTTGAAAACAAAAAGTTTTCAAAGTTTTAACCTGGCTTCTGTTTTCTGTCTTCTGTCTTTTGTTATAATGAACTCTAAGCACTTTTGTGAGTTCTATGATTGAAGTTGATTTGATTTTGTTTTGTTTTTAATACTTTATGCTTTTGTCTTTTATTATTTGATTTTTATGTGGTTCATTTTCCGATCTAAAACCTTGTATATTTTATATTGCCAGCTTTAAATTCTACGGTTGGGTTTGTAGGAAATGCAGTTTGAACCAATGTATCTTTTCATCATTTCACCTCCAAAAAAAGCTATAATATAACGAGAAATGGATGAACGAAATGAATGACGAGCTGGAAAATTGTGTATTTACGAATTAGCATCTAGACGAGATTTGAATGTTTGTGGTATTATTTTTCCTTGAGGTTGAGGTGTGTGCAGTGTGCACACATGATAGTCTACATTCTACACAGCTCGAGTTTAATGGAGGAGCGTACGGGTAATTTAATATACTAGTGTACAATAGAAGGGAATACAGTGTTGAATGTTGAGTGTTAAGTGCATACGCTTAATTTATTCTGTAATGAAATCCACAAAATTATCATACTGTCATCCTGCATCTAAAATCTAGAATCTACAACCTACAGCATTCGTAATTCGTTAGTAAAATGAAATCCAAATTAATACACTTTTATTTTCCATAGCTCTCAAATATCAAAGTGTTTTTAAATTTAAATATTTTACTATTCTTGTTGTTTTACGTTGTATCTTGTGTTTTTACCTTTGAAACTCGATAGTTGAGAGCTGAGAGCTGGGGAAAAGAGAATAACACATGAATAATGAATAAAATGGATAGAATATCGCATATCAGCAATCAGCATAACAGGTTGCTTTGTTTTTAGAGTATAAAGTACCCATTGAAATCAAATTGCTAGCACTTGTACAACGTCAGTAGTTTATTTTTCCCAACTAGCTTTGCATAAAAAAGAGAGTATTTTAGGAGCAATGACTATTTTTTATTTTTCACACTCGCATTTAAATTTCATGTAAAATGTGTAGCATGATACTTTTTTCAATGTACTTGCACTTACGAGGTTTAGATAATTAATTTGAATCATGTAGAAAGTAGAAGGATGATGAAAAAATAGACTGGAATTGTGCATAAAAACATTCAGTAAAAACCAGAGGGAATGCAGTGAAAAAGGGAGCGGGTGAGAGAGCTCGTCTATCTGATTACAATATGAGATATGTAGATGAGTACATGAGTGTGAATAGTGTATTTTAAATTTTAAATTTAAATATGCAAATCAGATGGTTTCACGCCGCCCACTTTTGTCTTGCGTCTTGGATTTGATTTGAATAACAGCATCACTCTCACTCTCAGAATATTGAATTAAATAAACTACTAGTTTGTAGGTTTTTCTCTTTAAACGTAACTCTTGTATACTTGACAATGTTCATAAGGCATAAGAAATAAGAATGGCATAAAAATAGCTCCAATAAAAAGAAACACATATCTTTGATATACAAATAATCGCAATAATTTATACTTTCTCGTGTACTTTAAATTTTAAAGTTTGTAGTAAAACATGATGGGTAATTGATATATTTTCGTATGTGTTATGACTATGGGCCATACACATTGTACATTGTGCAATTCACCTGCCTTTATAATATAATAATAATTGTGTTTGTATTGTATTGTTTTCTTCCTCACAGATTACCCACCTGGTTATTTTCCGGATCCGAGTAAAAAGCTGGGGATTCAACCGGATTTGACGGTGAACACATCTGGTCAGAACGGTGTGGGACTTCCCCTCTGCTACGAGTACACTTATCCCGGCACCGGAGGAACTAACAAAGACAATGCTCCTCCACTTACACCAGGTAGACACTAGATACTAGACACGCCATATCTATACCTATTTCTTTCTATATACTCAGAGCCACACAAATAGTTTATGACTTTTCTATACATGCTTCGATTCGAATCACAGACAATCTGTATATGAAACGCATGTTTTATACTGTGTTATGTATATTATAATACATATTACGAGTGCGTACGTACACAGTTTATATAATTTTATATTGGATTGGATTGGATTGGACTGGGATCGAATGGATTGTAACTGATTGAGATTTTGTCGGCGTACAGGAGAACGCAGAGAAAGTGAGAGGGCAATAATAATAGTTTGTGTAGTCTTAACGCTCCTGTTCTCTGTTCTCTATTCTCTATGCTGTACTTGCCGGTACGGCACTTCCTTCTTCCTTCTCCGTTTCTTGTCTACTCCTTGTACTTGCACTCCTTCCTTCTCCTACCACAACTTCCTTCCGCACACAAACACCCCCACACATTTTATATATACACACATGCAGAC
The DNA here is from genome assembly GCA_019776565.1 of Sminthurinus signatus. NCBI lineage: Eukaryota > Metazoa > Arthropoda > Collembola > Symphypleona > Katiannidae > Sminthurinus > Sminthurinus signatus. Next base: position 6,142 of record JABASP010001347.1, on the reverse strand, counting down.
CCAAAAGAAGCTGGAAAAGAAAATGAAATGAAACTCCATCAGTGGTGACTGGGGAGTTTGATCATCTTATTCCTAGATCCTAGACATTCTAGATTCTAGAAGCCGCTCAATGTTCAGTGCTCTTCCAAATACTTTATGTGCACCGTTTTCTTCTTCTCTCATTTCTCCTTTCCTCCTCTCAATTCACTCGAGCTTCAAGATTCGAGATTCCGGATTCTGGATTCCAGAAAACAGATTGTGCTTGGTATATTACTTATGACTTATTATAGATATAGATAAAGAATATAGATTCTCAATCTCCAATCCCCAATATCACAAGCTATTATACATCATGATGCATCCAGTATGCAACATACAATATGCACTAGACACTAGACTGTCCGTACTGCATTTCTGGTGATGGAATTTCATATTATCTATATCTTGAGAGAAAGAGGAAAATGAACTCAACTTTTGGATTCAACTTGGAACATTGATATCAGAAGGATGTTTAATAAAGCCTATCGGGAGTTGATTAGAGAATTTACAAGTGCGTCTACATTCTAGATTCTAGAGTCTAGAGTCTAAAGTGTAGAGCATCCAGCTTCTCCTTCTAATTGAAAGGAAAACGAGGACTCTAATGACTCTGGTGCATGAGGAGGAGAAGAAGGAAATGCATTTCACCGTAGCACGTGCTAAGTGATTTCCTATATCAAACATGCACATTGCACAGGCTGTATACTGTATAACATATATATATGAATCTACTGAACATTGAGCCGTTGATATAAGTAAAATATACACACATAAAAACATGCATTGAAATCCACGGTTATGATCTGAACCACCCGCGGTCTTCCGCAAATTATCCTCAATCCTCAAACTTTGAAATTTGAAATATCTGTGACATTTCACCAACTCCCCTCCACCTCATCTAATAACTTCCATTATAAATTATAAATCAGTGTAATAATTCGTAATTAGTAATGAGTAACCAGGAATCAGTCACAGCACAAATACCATACAATAAAATAAAAAATCACAATCCTCATCTAATTTATAAAATAAAAACTTTAATTTTGTATTTTTTTCCTTTGAATTTTTAGATCACAGTGAACACCACTATGACGTTCCTCACCTTCACCTGCAGCCCTCGTCCGTGACGGCAATAGCAGTGAATCCCTTAGCATCGCCCAATCACACAATAAGCAGCACAACTGCAGCTGTTACAACCCCACTTCTTCTTGAAGAAAAATCCCTGCGTGTTCTCCAGCACAACCATAATCTTAATCATAATTTGGAGAAGACCAGTCAAGCCACTTCCCTCGAGAGACTGCCGAGGTCCGTTTCTTCCGACAGTGTCTCCAGTTCCTTCTCTTCCTGTAAGTATTTCATTTCTACTGTATTCCATTGCTGTTTTTACTGTAGATTACTGTAGATTCTATTGTAGTAGTATTAAGTAATTTTGATGGTGCTGGGTTTTTCCGGGTTCCGGGTTTGGAAGGTTGAACAAAAAAGAAAAGGACAGTACAGAGTGAAATTATCTCACCAAATTACATATAATAAGTAAATTGTTATAAAACCAATAAATTCTTATCAGTTCATCTTTGCTTCCCCTCAAAACTCGAAAGCACACAGGAGCATTCCCATGCATAATAAATGCACATATAAATATTGGATGAAGGAATACTTTATTCGTTATTCCTAATTCATAATGTGTTGAGGGTATTTTCCGTATTATCTTCCTCATAGTACATAAGTATTCGGTGTAATTATAATAGTAATTGCAAGTGCGTGCGTACACGTGCCCTTCGTTGCATATGTACAATGTACAAAGAATGAATGAAGAGCAAAGACATGGAACTGAATAAACTGAATGGCGATGAAAACTCTAGATTCTGGATTCTAGATTGTAGATAAAGAATCAGTAATTGATTCTCTATTCTGGATTCTCCAACGTTGAATATTGAATTTTGAATAATAACCTCATGATTGCATGATATTTGCATTTCAGTTCAGTTCAGTTCACTTCACTTTTTCCCTCGCAGTTGTCTGCACTCGACATTTAGTCTACAAAATACAAAATACAAGCTGCTTTTCTTTGCTTTCCTTTGCTTATCAATGAACTGATGAGTTGAAATAAATTGAAAGGAAAAGTAAGGAATGACGTTGGCTTTTCTATTTTCTCTTTTTCAGAAAAATGTAGATAAAATAGAAAAACTATAGGATTTTTTACATTAAAAATACAGTAACAGTACAATACAAAATACAATACAATACAAGATACAAGAGTACAGCAAAATGATGGACAGTGCACAATGTACAAAGTTGAAGAGTAAACAGGAAAACAATGAAAACATTCTGTATTATGTATTTATTTTGTTCAAGTTCAAGCTGAAGCATTTCCTTATAAATTGATAATGTGTTGTCGATTGTAGATTTTGTACCTTTGATTTCACTCAAGTTCATAGTTTCGTAGCAGTTGATTGGATTTGAATAAGGATTTGATTGAAATCCTTCACTCAGTTTGAAAGTTGGTAGACAGAGGAATAGGCGAAAGACACTTTGTACTTCATGTTTGATTGTGGAAAACGTGAAAGTGAAAAGGGATGACATGACATTGCGTGCACCATTGTGAATTGTGAAGCCAATATCAAATAGCATGAACCATGAACCATGATATCTACTATCTACTATCTACCATGTGATTGAAAGTGAAAGGTGAAGCATGAAATACATGCACAAATACACGCACATTTCTTCCCAACTCTTACCTTCTAGTTTTATTTCTAGTTCAATGATATTTCCATGTTTTTACTTTGATACTTGATACTCAATGCTCAATGTTCAATGTCCTATACTCAAAAAGAAAAGATAGAAGAAAAGTCTGAGTTGCACAAGGTGAAATGAAGCGAGTGGAGAAGTAAGAGAATTTCATGTTTTTTCTCTCTCTGGTAGTCTTGAGTCTTGAGAGATAAATAGTGTCAGAAAGTAGAAAAAAGATATGTAAAACTGAGGAAACAGTAGATAGTTGGTTATGTGTGGTCTGGTTCTTATCTTGTACAGAGCAGAGACAGACACACAGTGGACGGTGGATTTTGATTGTGTGCGTGGGTGCAAGAAAACCATGTATCATGCAAGATGCAAGAGTTGTACATTGTATTTTGACTCTGAATTTGCACGAGACAAGAAGACTTGAAATGCATTTTCAGTTCATTGAAACGGAACGGATAGAATCGGGTATTGTATCGAATTGAATCGGTATTGTGACAGGTATTCGTTTGCCAATTTACACTGTACACTAGATGGTAGATGCTAGATACACACACGTGTCTATTGTATTGACGAAAGCCATGAGGGTTACATAGGAATTTATAATTCTTTTATATTCAATGTTTAATATTCAGTCATTTCTCCATTCAAAATTCCAATATTAACCATAATTATTATTATCTGATTTTATCAATTTGATAAAGTATTTAACATTCACGTCATGAAAAATTATGCAAAATAATAATAATTACATGGTCTATGTATTTATAATTTAGGCATAGGGGTAGAAAAAAAAGAAGGTAAATGAAAGAGTACCTGAATTTTTCTGCTACACATATATTGTACCTGTGCTGTAGTAAAGCATGGCGTATGGTAAATGAATTTTCTATTGAAATTCTCAATGGGGAAATAAAACAAGTGGAGAGCGCAGAAGAAATGTAGATTGTCGATTGTCGATACATGTAATGTGTGATGTGTAATGTGTAGTCACGAGGGCTTCCGACTTGCTATTGTTTCAGTATGTTTATTCAGTATTCAGTGTATTCTGTCAGAGCATAGAGCAGAGAGCAGAGCTGAGCTGAAGGCAAAGACTTTCAACTCTCAACTCTCAATCGATAGCGAAAACCAAAAGGAAGAAAGAGAAAAGAGGAAGAGAGAGGACAATGAAACAAAAGAACCAAGGGAAAGACGAGGACGAGACCCTATGTCAGGTTTCAAAAAAGGATGTAAAAGTCTAGGGAATGTGAAAAGGTCTTGTGTCTTGTGTTAGCTCTTAAATTATGCATTAACCCGACACACACTCTTACTTAGTTTCTCCTTTGGTGTCTAGTATCTGCTCTGTACTTTGTACTGTCTCTTTTTCTCCTCCGAGTCCATTCTCAATTCTCATCTCATCATTTGTGGAGGGAGTATTGTTGAGCATAGAGTGTTGAGTGTTGAGTGTTGGGAGTGGAATGGAAATGTATCGAGTCGTCTACTAAAAGATTAATGAATTCAGTAGATTGTACATCGTAGATTGTACATTGTACATGGAGTATTTTATACGCTACTCTTGTATCTTTTGTTTCTTGCTGTTCTGTGGTACAGTATTCCTCGAACATTGTATTGTGCACGTGTTGTCTACACTTAACATTACCATTGCCAATGCCAGTGAGTTGGAGCACATGTGTGGATTGCCAATAGTTAAAATGCTCGGATATTTCACTGGGATTTGAAATTTAATGCCGTGAATGACTTTTGAATGTCTCTTCTTTCTCGGTTCTGTTCTCTTTGTGTTTTGTGTGTGGGATTGTGTGATTGAATGAAAAAACCTGAGGTTACTTTGTAATGTGTAATATGTAATATGAAACGACACATAGTTCGGTTTTTTACACATTGAAATGTTCTTCAGTATATTTACTCTTCGTATTCTATTCTCTGTATTGCGTCTCGTAGATACATTTTGTTTTTGCTTTTGTTATTTATTTTTTAGCCGGGCCATCCCGACCTAATTCACTTTTATATGAAACAGATTCCCCAGAAAGAGCGATGGGTGGTTCACATAATGGAGAGGTGATGACAAATGGTGGAGGCAATCTTTTTCGTGATTCGATAGCATCAACTTCCATGCTACTTGAAGGTCTGGATCCAGAATGTGTGGCATGGGCAAATGCAAACTCTTCCGGTATGTCAAAATAGATATCAAAGATTATTATTATTATTTGGTATTCAGTATATGCTTTCAGAATTTTAATGTTAAAATGATTTAACTTGTTCATGGTGACAGGTACTCGAATTACACTCAAACTTTCAACGATGGACAACCAAGGTAAAGAAAATTTTGTTTTTTAAGGCTTTTGTTTTTAATGTTTCAAATTTGAGTCAAGAGTTGTTTAAATTCACAGTGTCAATATGGATATTAATATTTTTGTGGTTATTTTGATTCCAGGTGCAATAAACTTGACGATTCCGGAAGGAGCTTTGAGTAAAACGGAAGAATTATACTGTGCTATATTGACTGAAGAAAAAGATAGGCCTCCGCTTGCTGGTAAATAATAATAATAATATTTCATTTATAGACGAGGAAAATAACTTGATAAAACTAAACCAAACCAAAACAACCTTTGCCCTCGTTCACCTTTCACGCTCAATACTTGACCTTCTTTTCCCTCTTTTTCCTGTAGATAGTAGAAAAATGTGGAAAAGTCGAAAGACGATCCAGTTCTATTTCCCTCAGATAGGTTTATCCACAGTAATAAATCTTTTTCTGAAATGTAACTTTCCTTTTTTGTACTTTGTGAGAGAATTGAAAAAGAACTTTTTCAACAAAGTCATTTGACCTTTTCAATGATCTTGTTCAACATTATATTTTATATTATATTATTATGTTACATGTAGTTTATAGTGAATGTACTTTAACATTGAGTTTGATTTGACTTGTTTTTTTTAGATGGGCAAACTTTGCTCAGCCCCATAATATCCTGTGGACCTCGAAATTTATATATGAAGAAACCTGCCATTTTAAGGTAATCAATTTGAATTGTTGCTGAATCTTCTTTTTTCTTTTTTTTTACATCCTCACTTTTTTTTCAAAAGTATAAATAATAACGCAAATACTTCAAACATGAAATACATGGAATATAAAAAAATAAAAAATATATTGACTGTCAACTGTATTTTCAATTTTCTTTGTCTGCTGTCATTTTTTATTGTAGCTTTCAACACTGTGCAGCTTTAAAATATGGAGGATGGTCCATTTCTCTATACCATCAAGATCAACATCACAATAGTTTATTGAGCAATTCTTCAAATAGCTCCAATTCTTCCTCAGATAATAATTCACATAGCACTTGGAAGGTAAAAATATAAAATATAACAAAACATTTTAAGAAAATACTTTTTTTTTCAAAGG
>JABASP010001346.1:0-30716 GCA_019776565.1 Sminthurinus signatus | reverse complement strand
ATTTTGATTTTTTTGACCCCCCCCCCCCCCCTCGTGGGTCACGTGATGTCTATATAAATACATACTCATGTATATGCATATGTGTGTACATATAAGAACATGTAGCAACGCTAGTACGTATGTAATATAGTGCATATGTATAGCATACAGTTGGCGCATGCGCAGAGATCGGGTTGACGGACAGACGGATCTGACCAGCGTAGTAGGGCAGCTTGCGCTACCCTAAAAATGAAAGCCACAAGTTCTACTCCACTCCACTCTGTTGTACTGATAGGATACCATTGTATCACCTCAGTGAAAGAGTAAAACTGGAGATAAGTAAGAGTCAGAGTCAGAATCAGTGAGTTGGCTTTTTCCATTTCCCTAAAGAAAATCTGTACTACTATCTGTAGCTGCGTCTACTAATCCACTAGGAAAAACACAGGTTCCACATATATCTCAATCTCTCACTCCCTTGTCAACTTACTGATACTCGTACTCTTACTGGAAATGATAAAACGTAGAACAGAAACAAGAAAATTTCACAGCTTTCACACAGCTCATTGAACATTGAACATTAAACGTTGTACACAGCGTTTGAAGTTGATGCTAATTCTTCATTCTACGACTACCATATTTTTCAATCTTTCTCTAATTTTTGATTCACATGTACCAATCACACATATCACATATAATCTAGCTTTCCCCGAATACCTTGTGTGAGTAAAACATGAATGACGTTGAAAAATTCGAATGAACACAGAGAATGATGATTTTTGAGTTTAAATTTGAAATTCTTAACCTAAAAAAAGGTATGTATTATTGATTAATAAACTTTAAGGACAAATAAATGACTTTGAAAGGCAAACCAAAAGTAAGTGCGAAGAGCAAAAGGGAAATGCGCTGAAGTCAATGACACACGACGGCAACTTTTTTCAGTTTTTTTCCTTTCCTTTTCTGTCACTCCTAGTCTATTAGTATATAATATAAACTGTGCATTGATAGAATCTAGAAGAGAGATAAAAAACACAGAGTAAGTGAGTGAGAAAAAAATTGGCTTTCTACATTGTACAATGTACATATTTCATTCTATATCAGCATTTATAATACATCTACATTCTACATGGACTTTTTATTGTGGATTAGAAACACGGATGGAAATGGAAATGAAATCATGGTTCGTCCATACTCCGAACTATACGGATAGCAGCTCCACTAGTACTAATAGATATGTGCGTATACTGTACGCTGTACATTGTACATATTACACTATGAGTGTATTAAGAGGACAAAGTAATAATTAGGCTGTAGGTCGGAGAGTTGGACAGGCAATCTGTATATGCTTTTCGTCAGTCCGCCTCCTCTTCTCTCTTTTTTTGTCCTTTCGTGTTCGTGCTCGTGCATCATGCAAAAGAGAGAGAGAAGAGGAGAGCAAGCCCCACTTGATGAATCATCATCCCTTCAAATTCATTCGCCCACATTTTCCCATCTCATTCCAAGTCCCTGTCTCTCTTAATATTGGATATTGGCAACCAACAACCAACAACCAAGAACCAAGATTGATATACTTGACTACACATGTATACATAAAACACCATGGCATTTACTATTTTTACCATATATTGTACATTCTACATTCTAGATCTACCGTCATTGCGCGATTATTAGCCCTGGGCCTTTATTTCAATACTTTCAAAAGTACTGGGCAACTATTCAAGGCTGGGCAAGTATTCGATGCTAGCTGCCACCTATTGCAAACGCATGCATTTGCACTGGGCCTTTATTTCCGTACTTTCAAACAGCACTGGGCTACTATTCGAGGCTGGGCAACTATTGCGTGGAGGGCTATTGTTCGCGCAATGACGGTATACCTCCATCGACCATCCAGAATCCAGACACCCTCTACCCTTTACATTTCCATCCAGACAACGTCATCCCATAGACAGAAGAGGGTTAGACTCCCGATTACCTATTCACTATTCACCATTCACCTCTGCACACTTTTCTATTTATTATTAATCATAGGTACAGGAAAAGCTCCTACTCGTACTTTTACTTATATACGGGATATGGGCAATGAGCAATAGCGGATTAATAGTATCAATGTAATTTCCTACAGCTTTTTTTATTGTACAGTATTGAACATGTTAAAGTATCTAGATTCTAGATATATATACTTTGACATTGATGCATGTCTACTGTCTACCGTCTACTGTTTACAATTACACCTGATAGAGATACAAAAATTATACGTATTATCCCTTTCCTTGGGAACGGAAAAGATGATACACATTTGTAGTTTGTATTTTGTATATTATTACGAGTTCAGAATCCAGTCTGTTTTAATATCATATGTAGTACATAATATTTCAAGTAATTGAAATTCACATGAATTTTTATTTTTAGACCAGACTCTATACTCGAGGCTCGAGACTCGAGAGTCAAAACATGAACAGAGGGACATAACTCGCTCAGTAGCTTGTAGCTTGACATAGAATCAATAAATTGGACCATATTATTAATGATTTGAATTTTCCTCCTTTTTTTAAAAAAACTGTCCAAAGTCTAAACTACGAATATAATTTTCTCCAATTCTATTGACTTACTTTCCATTTTCCACAGGAGAGAGAAAAAATACAGGGGAAAAGAATACACATGAATGAAATATGACTGTAGTAGTTACATAATATATTCTACTTGGTTTTCCCTCCTATTAAAAGTAAAGGAAAGGAGAAAAGAGGTAAGAGAATGAGCATGAGAAAGTTGAGAATTTCATGCCTAAACGCCATACGTGTACATGTAGAATGTAGCTATGATGAAATATGTAAGGAGAGAGCGTGTAAACTGTAAACTGTAAACGTAAACGTCGTTGCTTATCTTATCAGGACTGTGGAAACTCAACTCAAAGAAAGAATCAGATGAATTGGTTTGGATTCTAGATTCTACAATTTCCCCTTCTCATACCATACCATTTTATTATTATATAATACGATATTATAATGTGCTTGGTGTTTGGTGGTTGGTACTTGGGGATTGTGTGTCGTGGGGAAGTAAATCTTATTTATCTTATTTACCAAAAACTGTAGTAATAGTATATTTGTGCATTATGCATGTATGAATATTTGTGAGTCCTTTTAACTTTTAAAAGATCTTAAGCTAGAAAATGTGTAAAATGTACAGTCAATTTATAGCATAATATGTATTTCCCTTCCAATTTTATTTCAAAAATTGAAACTTTTGTCCTCCCTTTTACTTAAAGATTCTATGACTTTTACACTACTGGTGTTTTGGTAGAAAAATACTTAAAATTCAAAGCCTGCTTTTAATTTACATGTGTAGTTTAGATTATGAAATCACCGGTGCACAAAATATACATGGTTACTCAACTATATAATTTACATGCCCGTCTATTACACATTACACATGATATTAGATATACGGTGGAACATTTTATTTTATTAAGGGGGTAACAAATAAAGGTGGGCGAGAGGAATATGTAATCTAAATTTTATGGCTACTCATAATTCACAATGTTACATTAAAATTCAAATGGCTTTATAATGGTCAATGGTCAATGTTCGCTTTGTATTTTGTATTTTGTACAGACTACAAACTCTATTCATAACCCCAGATTTGAACTTGATTCTTGATTTCAACTTACCAAAAACCAAAAAGTCAAAGACTCGCCGTAAACAAAAATCATAAAGCATGATACATGTATAATGTGCAAGGATATACAATAAACAAGTGGAGATTTGTATGTACATAGGAACATTACATAAATGCCTAACGGCGACTTTCCTGTTAAATGTTGCAAGTTGTAAGTTGTAAATGTAGATAAAAAGAATGAAAAAGGTATCCTATAAACTTAACAAATAATCCCATGTAAATTGTAGAGGCAGAAATAGAACATGTAATCTGTTAATCATTAGTTTAATCATGTACAAAATACAAAATACAGAATGCTCATAATATTGTAGTAATAGCAAAATAATAAATAATCAACAGCTTCTACAAAGCTCAAAAGTGTATAAAGAATAAAGTGGTACACTTCAGTAATTGTTGGGAGTTGGGAGGCACGTGAAAACTTTTATTGACACTCCTCTGCTAAAATAGCACTGGAGGCTAAATTCAGAATACAGGTAAATTTACAATTTTATGAATTGTTACTTGCGCTAAAAATGACAGACAGTGTCAAGTGTTGTATGTTCTTGCGAATAATCATCATTGTGTATATTTTGTACGTGTGCAATGTGCTAAAGTGTAAAAAGGTCTTGATTCTTCATATTCTTTATTATTTCTGCATCTGGACTCGAAAGGTGTAAAGTTCGCGTGTGGTATTTTGCACAGTATTTCAAGATTCCTCAATCTTCAATCTCTAATCTAGCTTCTAAAATCTCAACCCTCTGACCTCGAAATGAAACCCTGTGAAAAGCAGAGTGCCCGGAGTAAGAATCAGAATCAATGTAAAGTGTATCCAGATTCTAGATTATAGGTGGAAGGATCCTTCTTTACGAGTCTAAATATGCAAAACGTGTGTGATCTTTTCGCTTCCTTCTTTTTGGGATGGGAGTGGAGTGGATTGGCAAAAAAAAGGAGAGCATAGTGCACAAAATAAGAAAATCCTTGATAACTTGCTAAAAAAATGAAACATTTTTTTTCTGGTTTCTTGTGGTTTTTTGATGATCACGGCGCGCGGTGTATGTATGATGTATGCATAATGTGTTGGCGATGTTGGTGGTTGGTGGTAGCTGAAATATCTAGTGGTAGTAGATAGAAATGGGATGGAATGAAATGTATGAGAAACAGCGGCTCGACTAAACTAGTAAGGATGAAATATGGTGATTTCAAGGAGATTAAACCAAACCAAACCAAACCATGTCGTGTTTGGCTATAGTTTGGCTCGAACTAAATTTCAGTTTGAGTTGGACTAGGACTAGAACTAGAACTAGTTGTAGGAGTAGGAGTAGGAGTGGGGCTTGTTTGTATATGTGTGTACAATGTACGATGTACAATGTACGTAGATTTTAGATTGTAGATAGGTAGACACATTTCTTAGTTTTTTCACTCCTTTTTTTTCTTCTCGTCCCTTTTCATTTTTTGCCTGTTTGCTTTCTCTCTCCTTCTCATTTTCTTTCCATTTTTTCCCTACAACTGTTTCTCGATTCTCGAGCTTTACAATTCACAAAATAAAACCTGGAATTTGAATATTCAACTCCTGTACACTGTACATTGTACGCTGTGTACAAACAAACAGAAAAAGCGTATCCCTAAATTGCACCAAGTTAACTCAAGCATTCACCAATAACTACACTAAACACAAATACTACACACGTAAATAAATGTGTGTAGTATTTTTGCAGTTCTTGAACCTTTAGAGGATTGTGAATTTTATCTAGTTTTTCTATCTACTGTTCCTTTCTCCTTTTATTTTTACTCATATCTCATATTCTATTTTCTGTGTATGTAGAATGTAGAAATTTCAGTAAATGTAATAATTCAGAACTCTAGAATTTTTCAGCATAGGTACTTTCATATTTTCATATTTTTATATTTTTGGTATCCCGCGATATTAAATGTCTTTACCACCGCTGTATTCTTGGATTCTTGGATCTCCAAAATGTAGTAAATATTCTAAAGCATCGCGTCATTTTCACCTAACTTGAAGCTTAATGCTCAATGCTCAACGTGGCATATTTAGCTGTGGGTAAAAAGCAGATACTTATGAAAAGTTCTCCTAGGAATATCAACGAAATCAGTACTTACTTATATATGTGCGTGTAAAATGTACAAGATCCTCTCAGTCTGCTTCTGTTTCTGTCTCTGTCTAAAGTTGATCGTTTTTTATTTTACACTTTACACTTGCTTGTTTTAACAACACATGAGAATTTCCAGGAATTTTTTCTCCAATTCAAAAGCTTGGAAAGTCAAGTGTGTGAGAGTGTGTGAGTGTAGTGTGTAGTGTGTATTTAAGTCGAGTGTAGTTTATGAAGTACAAAGTAAAGAGCAAAGAGTACAGAGGAGAGAGTATGAGATCCGAGAAAACTGAGACTGAGAAGAGAGAGGAAAGGTTTAGAAAAAAGTTTGCACTTGTTCTTGTTTCACCCTTCCTCATCTCAAACTCAGCGGGGCACTTTACTGATGAATTTTTCAAAATCCAAAGATTCAACATTCAACATCTCTCTCTCTCTTTTTCTCTCTCTTTAATTTTGTTAGCTGTTGGTTTTACGCCGAGAATATCAAGTGTACTACTTTAAATAAATTGTATTTCATCCCTAAAATGTAATACTCTTTTCATCGATACGTGTTTACTGCATGGAGCATGGATCATGGAAAGAGTATATCTTTAATATAATCCAATCCAACCTAATATAATATATACATAATGTATGGCTCGGTGTGAACTTACTTCTACTTTCTACTGGTACGGAATTTTAATTCGGAAATTCAGAAATTCACACTCTTGATAAATGGTTTCTTCTTTCTTCTGATTCTATACCAATATACAAAAATACATTAAATTAAAAAGCTTCTTACAACAACTTATGTAATATATACAATGTACATTTTGTACATCCTGCAGATCCACTCCAATGTCAAAAAAATACTCGAGTTAAAAGGCTTTTTTAAAGCAAGCTTTTTATGGTTAAACATAGACATAGAATTGCGAGTCATTATGATTATTACTGGTCATTTTACGGGAAGTAACAGAATATTCTGAGCTCCAATGATGCAGTTTTCACAAAATTTTGTGGGTTTAATATTCTGAATGAATGAGATTAGTAAACTCAGGACTGGTCAATGGTCAATGGTTTCTTTTTGATCTTTCTTCCCCTATTTTCTGTACAGCGTGCACAGTGCACAGTGTCAAAGAGCAAACCTTGAAAATCTTTCAAAGTGCAATGAATAAAAGTTCTAAAATTCTCCTTGAACATTTTCACATATTTTCCCATGATATAATTTTATGCCTGTTTTTTTGGCAGCAAATCACCAAGTTACTTACCTCAATAAAAACTAAAAACTAAAGACTCTGTACTGGAATGGTAAAAGTAATGCAGTACCACTAACAATAATAATAATAACTAATAACACTACAATAAATATAAATATGTATGACCCATGTACAAGAGAGGTTTCGTGTTTAGTGCATTACGTGTATATTGAGAGTAAAAGTGGCAATTTTCTTGTTCATAACAATGATATACGATGCGCATACTGTAGAAAAGTGTAATACAGATATTGAGCAACTAAAAGGGGAACAGAATGAGGACGTGTACTTTTTCGGCAAAGCTATTCAAAGTCAATACAATTTACTGTCTACAGTCTACAACCTTTACGTAGTACGTACCTGCTAACCGTAGGTAGTTCTGTCGTAGTAAAACGAGTGTACTTTTCCCTTTACAATGTACAGTTATGTATAGTTGTACACAGTACATTTGTACATAGACGCGTCATGTAATTCAGATAAAATGAGAAAGTGAGACATTTTCCATCTTTCACCCTTTCCAATCTTCCCTCAGACCCTCAAAACCCCATGTACAAGATGGGAAAAACTGAAGCTGAAAAGAAAACTCAGACACAGACCCAGACGCACCACATTGAGTTGAGTTTCCTCGGTCGTGGTAAACTGTAAACATTTCCAAAACAATATATTTTACATGTGCAATGTATAATGTGTGTATTTCATTGGAACTTTACATACACACTTTTTGACTGAACCTATCTTTTATATTTCATGTAGAATGTAAATGTACTTTGTTCTTTGCATTTCGTTCCTCGTCGCCCTTCTTCCTTCTTCCAGAATACAACAAAATGTTTTGGTTTTCGCTATGCTTTTGAAAACATATAATGCTTGAAAATGAAGTTATTGAGGATTGAGAAGCATTGACTGAGAAAAATATGCAGGTTGCAACTCCTTGTTCCAGGGTTGTCTTGACGCTGAATCCAGCTTTGGCTTTGACTTTGGCATTGGCAATGGCTTTAAATGAAGGATGGAAACGGAAGAAAAAAAACCTATTGCATGTTTTTTCTGTCTCGAGTCTCGAGTCTCAAGTCTCAAGTCTCGAATTTCCAGTTTCGATATTAGATGGAAAGATTGTGTAGAAAAAAGCATGTACAATCTACAACATGCATCACATATCACATCGTATTCTGTATTCTGTATATAAACTTTGCATTTGACCATATACACCAGAAACTAGACTGAGGAACAGGGAAAAGAGGAATGAGGAAGAAGGGATGAAAATAAGAGAAACCAAAACAGAAATACAGAATACAGAAAGAGAAATAAGATGGATTCATAATATGAAGTCCAAACACGTAGTGTTCAGTTTCGTTTTCTTATGAATTATATTGCTTCAACTTCTTTTCAGCAATGTAATCCGAATCCCATACCAAGTTTTTTTTCCTTCCAATGGAGAAAATATATGTTATATATTATATATTATATAGAGGGAGAATTTAAGCATGTTTTGGAAGTGAGTGAGAGGAAAGTGGGAACAAGTAGAGGAGTAGACGAGTGTGATGTATATGTAAAATGTAAAGAGTATCAAGTATAAAGAGAATACTTTTTTTGAATATAAATACTTAATATATCTACAACTACAGCTACTGTTACAGTCACAGTTACAGCGGAAAGTATCCTGTAAAACCTGTGAGGCGAACATGTATAAATTTGAAAGTTTTTCTCGGTTTAGGCATAAAAAATAAAATAGGAATAAGGAATAAACATGTAGTCACAGTACACAGGACACAGTACAGAGCATATGCTTGCAGGATATGTTATAAGTTATACGACATTTGATAATATGTCCATCCTCTATCTACTTTATACTTTATACTTTCTACATGTTTTTAAAATGGAATGAAAATGCTCAGCAACTCAGTACTCAGTACTCGTCTATTTTTACATTGTACATTCTACATGCGAAACGCTCCTTGTTCCTTGTTCCTTGCGTATCCTTTTTCTTTTTTTCTACTTATTTATTTTCAACTCTGTGCATACTTATTTGTAAACACAAGTTATTGGATAAGTCGGACTTTTCTTCCCTGATCTCATTTCTTATTTCCACTTTCCATGTACAATGTACAGAGACTGCTTTCCAGTTTACAGTTCACAATTTACAGCCTAGTGTCTACAAACTACAGAATATAGAGCCAACAGATAGTTGGGGTGCTGTTTTTCCTATTCCTTGTATTTCTTATGCTGTATCAACAACACACAGGCACAAAAAACCCAATGTTTGCTTCGTATCTAGGTGTCTGTCTGTCTCTCTTTCCTTTGGATTGGATTGGCTGCATAATATGAGGAGCGAGAAGACATAAATCGCATAAGATGTCCTCATCCTATTCTTAATGTACATAAATGTATTGTGTGTACCTGCTTTCTATTTCTATTCGTATTTCTATTTGTATTTGTGTTTGTATTTGTATTTGCACTTTCTTTTTCATACTTCTTTTCAAATCTCAAATCTAAACCCTCTGGAAGAAGAAGACCTAAATATGAGACGGAGAGAAAGGAATAGGATCTTGTGACAGAATCGGAAATCTTGAATCCAGAATGGATTCAGAGGTTCAAGCTCAATCTCAAGCTCCAGCTCTACTTCCAGTTCCAGGGCTAGTTCCAGTAGAATTGACTACTAGTAAGAGCATTATCTATCTTCTATCTGTTAGAGGAGGGAAAAGCTCACGTTGAACCTTGGGATAGGATAACTGACACTGATAACAATTCAATGACCTATCGTGCGTACAAAGTACAATACAAAATACACGTATGTGTATAAAAGCTCATAGTTTTATACATGAAGAATATCGATATCGATATCAATATCGACTTTCCCCTTTCAGATTTAGAACAAGAATCTAGAGAGTCTAAAATCTAGAATCTATCTGTAAATTGTATAGAATGGAGAATTTATAGACAAGCTGGATAAAGTCCTCAATCTGCCATACTGTGTAGCGTGTAGTGTACCGTTGTTATCTTTTTTGCAACGGAAAGAATCAACTCATTTCCCGCTAAATCCTATTCCAATTTTATCCTGCAATGCACAAGTACAAAGTGCATGTGATTTTCTTGTATAAGAAAAGGAAAATGATCTATCAATTGTCCATTGTCCGTGAAAATAATATAATGAGTATTTTATTCTACGTGCCCATTGCACATTACACATTACACATAAAACGTAGGGCAAAGGTCTTCAAGGCTTGAAATAAAAATAAAAATTCTGCGCGGGTACTTTAAACACTGTCAACTGTCTATACCTGGGACCTGGGTATTGTGTACCACGTGCACTTTGATCTTCCAATGCTCCTCTGACATTTGAGATACACAGTATTACGCAAGTATTACTTAATTCACAATCCTGGAAAGTTTAAAACTTGGGGTCACACGTTATTTAGAATTTAGAATAAAAATGTATATGTAAAAAGTACAAAGTGCAAAAGAAGCAAAAGAAAGTGAACTTTTATGTATACACATTTTGTGTTGATATAATAGATTATTATAGTACAGATCTATTTTCAATGTAAGTATATAATATAAAGCTTTTTACAGCCCAGTAGAAATTCATTCAAACTTTTTGAGGGTGAAAAGAATAGCAAAAAATAAAGATACACATACATAATATAATACAATAAACAGAGAGAAAAAGAGAGAGAGCCTCAATCTTACGATGTTTGAACGGATTTTGAATGGATGGATCGGATTGGAAATCGGAAATCGGATACAGTCCGATTTTCAAAGTGCAAGGAAAAGAATGGTTCAAAGTGCTTGAGGCATTCCGCATTTGGGATTGAGAAACGGCAACTATCCACAATCCACAATCCACGATTCAGAAACCAGAATCACTCTCTTTTAAAATTATTTGTCGCGTGCTCCTTCCCTCGACTCTCGATTCTAGATTCTCGATCTCGAGCTGTAGAACTGTGAACTGTGTCTCTCTCTCGTCTCTCGTCCCCTGTGTACTGTGTACTGTGTATGTACTCTTCCTTGTTCTCCTCCTTCTTTGTGTCAGTCACATTTTCCCGATGCCCTCTCCATGTTATTGTACATGCAGTTTCAGTCTCAGTTTTCTTCTTGCAACATACTACATATAAAATAGAACCCTACATTCAATACTCAATACTCACACGTATTGAATATTGTACATGATTTTCTTCAATCTGTACTGCCCCTTCTTGTTCTTATCTTTTAGTTTCTCGCTCCCCTATGTCTTATGTCACAATACATTTCTTGATACTTTTTCTTCCCCTTCACACGAGACACTAGACACTAGACACTCTAGTATTCAGGGATAGCATACAAAACATACAGCTGCTCGAATACATCTTACTTAGCTCAATTCTCCATGTTCTATATACTATTCACAATTCACAATACTTGAAATATGATTGAAATTTGAGAGCATCATTTTTTCCCTTTCACTTTCCATCATACACTCGCTCCAAATCTATACTTATACACTTTTGATTTTTTCCCACTGACCCAAAACTGTCAATTTTTTCACACCGAGTATATTTACCATTTACATGTCTCTTCAATGTACTTTGTACAAATCCAATTCCCATTACCCTGTAAATTTTCCCTCAAGTTTAAATGTGTACAAAGGTAGAAGGAAAAACGGTGTCTTGTAAACATGTGAGGTCTGGTTACTGAATACTTATTACTTATTACTCGTAAATATCCAATGGGATTGAAAATCCAAAATCCAAAATCCAATAATAAACATCCAGTCAATACATGCTTTATGGTTTTTGGTTTTTGGTTTATGGAAGACTTGAAAGCAGACACTTTCAGTTTCATTTATCCGAGTTCCTGAATGTTTCCCTTTTGTGTGGGTTCTCTTTAGAAAATCCTTGTTAGTATGAAAAAAGGATTACACCAACAATTTGGGCGAATAACGAGGGATTTTTCATTAACATTATGTGAATGAAAAGCTAGAGAAAGGATTTGAAACTTGAGACAAAATTCAGTATAGGACCAACGACCAACCTCAGCGTTGATTTATTTGCCACTATTTTAAACCTTGTTTTGCTTAGGGGTGAAAACAGGACAAAATTATAAATACTTTTTTATGTAGGCATTTACTCAAAACTCAAAATGAAAGTCATTTATTCACTAGTGATTTTTCTGTGAGGATTTGAATAAAAACCAAAATTAAAAACCTTCAATATATTCTGTGTTCTGTGTTTTTGGGAAATCTTTTTAGGTCATGAATGATGAATTGGCACAATTACTTCAACAAGGAATAATTATATTTGGATGGAAAATTCGTCAACTCATTCGTCAGTTAAATCAGTTGACCATTGACCAATACTGGACACCTATGCTCAGTTATTGCTCCAGGAATTTTACATGAATTTTGATTTTCATAAGATTTTGAATACTTTTAATTAATACTTGATATTTGATAAAGATTGATCCAATTGCGTGATTTTTCTGCCATTCCATTTTTCATATTTTCTTTCCATCAAACCTCACACCACACACCAAATTCATGACTGCATCAATTACAAATATTATTGTCTGAAAAAAAACCACAGGATTTTCTCTTCTTCCGCACGAATATTCGTGCTGGCTACACATTACACAATACACAATACTAGTTTACATAATAATGATGCATATCTATTAGAACATCTAACCACTTCACACTTTCACATTTATAATTATGGAGATTCTAAGGAAAAGTATGATAATTCATATAATTGTATAATACAAATAATAGTTTGTGTTTCACACTGAAATAAATACAAAAATAAAAACAAGTGACAGAAAAAGGATAATGTTTTACCATTTACTATATTTACGTTATTTACAATGTTACTTTTTCGTATTGTGACGGAAGCAGAATTCGTGAGCACATGTTTAATGTTGAGGCTATGTAAAATAATCAGTATTTAACAAGCTATTTTCAAATGGGGATGTTGTACCGATTACAGATTAAGGATGAACTTACTTTAGTATAATGCATGATATAATTCAGGGTTTTAAAAACAATAGAAACGGAAATGCAGTTGCAGCGAGTCGGAAGCTAAGGTGACATCATTATGATTTTTATTTGACTGGATGGATGCAGTCTTTTTTCCGGTAGAGGAAACCGGAAAAATGGAAACCTTTACTCCTTTTTACATCGTAAATTGACAATAATTATGAGCGGCACGGTCGCGTAAAATGTGTATCTCAATTCTCAATTCTCAATATTTCACGTCTTGGTCTGGAGTCTAGAGTCTAGAGTTTACAGTCTAAAACAAACAAAATAACAACCGGAACCCGACTGCCGACATGGAAATATTCACAATTGGGTAGGTTTAGACAGTTAATGTAATGTGAGGTGGCAGGAAATAGAATAATTTGAGGATGAAACTATACTGCACGAAACTGAATACACATAATCAATATAGAGAAAAAAGAATGAAACAAAGTGACAGAAAAAAGATAAGAGCCAGAGCCAAGTACAGTGGCAGGAAAAGAGAGAAAAAGAGGACGAGTCAAGTTGTTCTCATTTTCACTCCTTTCGGCGCACATTACCTAATTAAGGAAGATCCTTGTATTTGATTGCATTGTTTAATTAGACAGGTGCTGTATCACTACTATCTAATGTCAGCTGTAGGGCCAGGGTTCGTCACAACTCCATGAATAACAAGACATCGTGGCTAACTTGCGTGATTTCTGCTAAATAGGTAGCACAACTTACTTTCTTCAAAATTTCATCAGTTTTAAAGGTACTTCAATTTTACATCTCTAATGAACATCACCGCAATATAATATCTGCTAATTTCAAACCAAATATTCTTTTCAATACTTGCTTTGTAACAGAAACATTTCCGTTTTTGCACAAAATATTAAAAAATAATACAATAATAATAATTATTTAATAGCACAATTTAATAGCATTCCATATTGCATGTCAGATATTTTAGTGTATGGTGTGTTCATGAAAAATATGGAATAATAATAGTTAGTACGCTATATAATAGAGGTTCTGAATTGTGCATTGTGCGTGTTGTTCTGCGCTGGAGAAAAATATAAAATATCAGATGCAGTAGTGCGTGGCTCTACGACTGACATTTGACATTGCAACAAGGGAGACGAAGACTCGGAACTGTACAGAAGACTGTACACTGTACATTGTACACTGTACACTTTTGTATCAAGAATCGAGAAAAGGAAATTACATTTATAGCGAGTAGCAAGACCGGCGAACAAGAAGAACGGAGAATGGAAAATGGAAAAGACCTGGACATACAGATAGTATAGATGTGCGGTCACACACTCACAGCAATACAAAATACTGGAGTTGATAACCATTTTCATCCTGTATTCCACAAGTATATTGTGTGATACCAAAGGATATTCCAGTGGCTGCTTTTGTCTATATTCTACATTCAACATCCACATGGGAACTTGAGACCCTATACTCCACACTCCATACTCTATACCGTCTAGTGTCTAGTGTCTAGTAGAGTGGAGCCCGTAAAACTAACTGAAATAGAACGAAAAATGAAAAAGTAACAGAGAGAAACAAAAGCCCAGAATCATTAAAACCTACACATTACACATTACCTCCACTATTATTGTAAGGAAACCTTCTTTTGGTTTTACACAGAGAGCAGGAAAGAGTCAACAAATTTCCAACGTCAACTTGAGCTAGCATGCACATTTCACATTGCACATTGTACACGTATTTACAGTCTACAGTCTACAGATAGAGAGAGAGAAGGAAAGGAAAATGAACCGGGCCGCGCCACGACCAAGAGGACCATCCGTCGAGTGTCGAGTGAGCAAATTTAAAAAGTACAAGCAAAATTTCTCATGTTCAATGTTTAGTGTTGTACAGTAAAAATCAAAGTAGACCGTGAGCCCAGCTGAGTCCAGCTGCCTTAAAGAAACACACCGACCTCAACAAACGATGTAGCAAGTACCTACAATAGAACACGAAGAGCTACGTTTAAATCTTTGAATTTATCACCATTCTTACACACAAATTGATAGATCAAGTAAAAACCAAGGAATAAAATTGAGTCCAGTGTCCAGTACAAATCCAACGTCCAAAGTCCAGTCCAAACTTGAAAATAAACAAGATGTCTTAACAAGAATGAAATTAGTTTAGTTCTATACTCTATATATTTGCAGATGTGATTTTTTAAGCAACACACGATTATCTACTTCTACTCTTCTAGGAAAACGCATGCACACCATTCAAAGTAATGATAACAAGTAAAATAGAATAATAAGCGTAATAAACCAAGTTTGAGTCAAAAGAGACAAGAATAGCTTTGTACATAAGTTTTGTGGTTCTATCATACGTTATGATATAATATGGTATAAAAGTGCGTATACTGTATTATGTACGTAGTGCACAGTGTACATTGTACATTGAAGAGTGCGTAGTGCGTGAGTCATCTCCTCATGAAATCGTGGGGTAGACGGAAAAGCGTGGAATCTTCCTTCCTCAAAACCAGGGAGTAGTGAGTAGTTAGACAGAGGAGCATCAATATGTGTAGTCTATATGGAGTACATACAAAAATAGAAAACACATAAGTAATATAGCCAAAGAGTCATTCCATTCGTTCCAACTCCTAAAAAAGGGAAATGCTTGCCTCTGCACTGTGCACTGTGTATTGTGGATTGTGGAGTTTGGAGTGTGCAGCAATGAACTTTTTCTTTATTTCCAGGTTTTCCTCCTCATCCGCTGAAAACTTCATTCCTCTCATTCACTCCAAGAATCAACTGGGATCATCATCATACAGATATAGATAAAGACATAGACCTAGACATCGGGCACAGATAGTAAGAAGTAGGAAGACAAAAACTCAAAACCAAAAATCCAGGGTAAAGTTGAAAACAGAGGGAGAGAAACGAAAAGGCGAATGAAGGATATGAAACCACCATGAAAATATCCACAATCCACAATATATAAAATACTAGATACTAGAAATAGAAAAGTGGAAAAAGTGGGCAAGTCAAGTTAAATCCTGTTGAACTGATCGTCCTTTTGCATGTAATATGTAATGTCATGATGCTTATTCACATACTATGTGTATCTGTAATACATACTCGTACTCGTACTTTATACTTTATACCATCACCGTCTTCTTATGTATATTCCTTCATCCAGCTGTTATTAGGTATTAGGAAGTGAATTTGAGCGAAAAATCTATTTGTTCCTATAGCCTATAGGTAATGTGTACATTGTACATTGTACGTAGACATAAGTTCATGCTTCAACCGTAAAAGAAGTAAGAAAGTTCATAGACACGACACGCATCCCCAACTCCACTATAGAAAATAAATAGAATCAAAAGGATAAAAAAGTACAATGCAATTTTGCAATGCATGTAAATTATGATGATGGGGAAGGACTGGAAAACTTGAAGGGTTTTTAGTGGTGCATGTTTAAGGAGAAATTTGGACCGAGTACCGAGTGGAAATTGTAGAGCACTCTATACTCTATACTCTATACCCTATACATTCTGTAGCCTATGCACTGCGGATTGTGCATATGATGTATAATGTGGAAAGGGAGAAAAACTAAATAGATTCCGTAGTCATTTCAATCTTTCATTCATCTCATCCTTCTTTTCTCTTATTCCTCTTATTCCTCTTCCCACTCCTTTTTCTTCTCTCTTCTCGTTCCGTTAGAGTAAAATCACTTCAGTGAGTTCCCCACACTTGTTATGCATGTTTAATGTTTACGCATGTACTGTGTACTGTGGACTACTGCAGACTAGAGACAAGTTGAATAAACTGCAGAAATGTCATATGTATGTATGTATGCATTGGTCCAACAAAACCCATGCCTTCCAATATCTTCCCTTTATCGTTTATGCAGTCAGTCAGAAAGAGCTTTTCAATATGTCCATATTTACGCACATGTACACTTATGTATGATATTTGGACAAATGTGAGCTAGTTCAACCAAGGTCCAATTTCCAATACGAAACAAAATACAAAATACAATGTAGAATGTAGAATGTGTGTAGTGCAATGCAAGTAATTTCATGTTGCATCTTGCAACATGAAATGAGGCTGACAAATGCTGAATGTGCAATCATTCCATTCCCGTCTTTTTCAGTCCAGCCAAGTTTGACAATGTACAGTGTACAGTATATTGAGATCTTCATGTGTAATGTGTATGTGCATGCGGAAGGAAAAGAACATAACAAAGCGGCCTCTGTATTCTGTATAAGTATACTTATGCGTACATGTATATTTGGTATTGGTATTGTCGATATTGAGGATATTTTGTTGGTGGAACCCCAAACAGACACATGATGACTTATTGGCCTAAGCTCTCCGCCAAACGATACCAAAGGGATGAATTTCAATTCACTTTTGTATAAACTATTCCTTTCTCTTTTCTCTTCCAACTCTCTCTCTCTCTCTCTGTCGTTAAACTTTCCGTTCCGCTTCAACCGTATTTATGTCATTGTCAACTCAGGAGCCGTCAGTCGTGGTGTGTGGTGTGTAACGTTGCGGACTTGTGTGTTTCACGTA
Organism: Sminthurinus signatus; assembly: GCA_019776565.1. Taxonomy (NCBI): domain Eukaryota; kingdom Metazoa; phylum Arthropoda; class Collembola; order Symphypleona; family Katiannidae; genus Sminthurinus; species Sminthurinus signatus. The sequence continues at coordinate 13,240 of JABASP010001346.1, read as the reverse complement.
TCTCTACAAATGTCTAAGCAATATGCATATGTGTATTTTCATATGTATACATCTTTTCTTTTGCCATTATATTATAGATCATACAAGTCCAAGTATGTTCAATGTTCAAGTTCAATGTAACAAAATTGAGTGGAGGAACAACGGAGATGGATGGTCTGCATTACTTTGCTATTAAACGTCGGAGAGAAAGAGGCTAGATAATTTTTGTCTTCCTTTCCTCTCTCTTTTTACTTCTGTTTGGGATATGCAATACTGAATTCTGAAAATGACATACAAGTATGCACTTTTCACTTGCTGTAATATTGTTGGAAATCATTTGGATTTGGATTTGGACTTCACGTCATGGTAGTCAGTCAACCATTATCCATTATCCAGTCCATGTCAATCCGTTGATATTAATACGATATGGAAAACAGAAGGGAAAAAAAGATCTCTGTTCTCTAGAGAGGAGCTCAAAGAACAGAAAATAGTAACACGGATCAAAAATAGATACAGTTTTATCGATTAAAATGGAAAACATCAGCGCACTTTATGTTGTATGTAGCATGGCAGAAAAAGATATTTCACAGATGACCACTGAATTCCTCTGGACTCTCAACTCCCGAGGAACGAATTATGCAAGATATTTATTATTTGTGCATAAAATATACGTCATACCTTTTAGTTTTTAGTTTCGTTTGACAGCACCTGACGTGTGACCTGGTAATCTTCAAATCCATTGTAAATTGTAATTTCATTTTTCTAGATACTTTTACAAGTGTGAATTCATGTTTGGAATGCTGAGTTCAGTTTCATGTTTCCCGTTTCGGGAATGCGAGAATTTCATATACACTAAGTTCAGAGTACAGGGTTTCACAATATGAGTATCATAATCAGAGTGCATCTCGTGTCTAGAATCTAGAATCTAGAATATCATCAGGAAAAAACAATAGATACCAATCCAATCCCATCCATAAAGTTTTAAAAATAAACAAAGTTACTGACTAAATTATTTACTTATGTAGATATTTACTTTGACACTGACAAAAACAAGATCAAAGGAACTTATTCAAATTTGAAATACAATACCAAATATACAAATGAAACTCAATGATATAAAACAAACGCATGAATATATTGAACATTACTTTTCACTGTTCAGTATTTGTTGTTTATCACGTTTCTGCACATTGTAGTTTCATGCAAACAATAGTAGTGTTTTATGAATTCATGTGTACTTTGTCGTGCATACAAATTATAGACGACTGTAGTCAACTCCCTAAATTAAACATGGATAACAGCAAATGCTGTTAGAATACAAGGAATTAAAGAACTATAATTACACAACATATCAAGACAATTCAAGAAATGTCAGTGGTAGAAGAAACATCCGTCAAAAGGTCACTGTCGTCTTTACAATTTCCTTTCATTATGACCACTCATTAGATCTCAACCGACTAATTTGCTGACTCTGATTGAGGTTGAGGATTGAATAACTTGACAAAACTTGAAAGAAACATCTTAATCAGATCAACCGAAATCCACATGTACAATGTACAATATACAGTATATAGATTATAGATATTCAAAGAATCCGCACCACAACTACAATTCTACAAGAAGTATCATAACCCTCAAAGTAGAACGGCAAGTGACATTACAACAAACAATTTAAAAGACACTGCATTATTCAAGATTAATAAACTTAGTTTAGCTGAGTTTTATTTATAAAAATCTGGGGCAGAGGACTCAATTAACGAATTGACTAAATATTAACTGTATTAAATATAAAATATAAAATGCTCAATGCTTCGCTATTCTTTAAGAGCCATTTTGCTATTTTTATTTTTATTTTAAGCTTGGATTATAAACTGCAGTCAGTTAAATGCCAGACTTCACCACGAGCTCTCGCAGTATCATATTTATTTACTAATAGCTTTTAGAGGTAGAACAAAACAGTTGAAGATATTAAAGTGTACTTTACAAGTAGTGAGAATATTCGCTGATGTAATAAACTACTGCATGTACTGATATGTGAATAATGACACATCTAGTATTTAGTATTTACTATTTACTATTTACGTGTGGTGTATCAACCACACTTGTGCATATATCATCTGAATGTGTTTCTTCTCGCGTAAGCAGTAACCAGAAGCTTGAATGTTGAAGCTGATGTATTACACTTTCAGTTCCTTCCTTCAGTATTCCAGTCTCATCATGCAATAAAGATGGAATTATGTATTATAAATACTAAATACACACTACACAAGCATCTAAAATCTACGAATATATTGTACACTGTACAGTGTACACACTCGATTCCAGTTGTAAGTTAATGTGTGTATGAAGGTACTGTTAGTACTTAGTATAGAAAGATATGGAGAATGGAGAAGTGTGTTTGGTTACGGCATACTGAGAGACGGCATGTGTATCATCATCACTTCCATCTCTCTCTGTCTTTCTCACTCCTTTCGTATTGAAATTATGTGATGATGGGACGCAATAATTTAGTATTTGTTATTACAGGAACAGGAGAATATACAAATATATAATATCTGTATCTTTATATCTACAATCTGCAGGAGAAACGCGCGACCATGCTGAGCTCTTTCCTATTTCGTATTATGTATTCTGTATTCTCAGCTCTTGGCTCTTAGTATCTGTGTATTTCCTTGTATCTGTCTACTTTTCCTGCTTCCCTCCTTTTCTCCCAACACACACACAATGTTATCCTTCACTTTCATGAACTTACTGTCTTCCCAGTTCTCTCTCATAGTGTGGTCATACTGTGTTTATGTGTTTTAGTTATAATGCATAAGGTACTAAGTATTAAGACTGTGGACTATGGGCAAACTATTTTCCGCTTCAACACTACGAAGATACACAAAATGATACACTCAGAGCAAAAACATTTCTATGCTCTCTACACTGTACATTGTACAAAGATGTAGATAGATACCTAATATAGAAATGTGGAAAGCAAGCCAATCTACAATCTACTCTAAAATATGGAACAACAGTAAACAGTAAACAGTAACAAGAGCATCTAGTCAAGCAAACAACAAGCCGTGAACAGTGAACACTGTACAGTGTACATTCTATAACGAATAACGAACAGCACCAATTTCATCCAGAAACTCCAGTAAAACACACACATACTGTCAGTAATGTGGACCTATACACATTACACATGTTCAGTAGTTAGTACTTAGTGTTCAGGATTCAGGAGGACATGGAAACCAAGAACATTTCCAGCCAACTAACCAACCAGACATTCTCACTAACCCAAAATTTGTGTTATGTGCAATATATATGCAAGTACTACTTGTTTTCCTTAGTTTGTTGAAAATAATAAGTGATTCAGATAGAGTAGAGAGTAAACTGTTGTTAGTATGGATAAAATTCGTAGATCTATCTATAGATGAAATTGTGCCTGATTCTCTATGTATAATAGTTAGCTTGTACATTGTTAGGTGTATGATGTAAGCTTTTAATAGGTAGTTTGTTGGCTGCAGACGGTAGACGGTAGACGGTAGTGGATAAAAGAGAGGAAAGACGCTAGAGCTTACATACATAATTCAGTTAATAATTTAGTTACACTTCCCGTACAAATAGAGCACAGAGTACAAACAACACATAGAACACACAGTATAGAGAACAGAGTGTACAATATGTCCATGTCTACATTAAATATGCATCTATGTACAACAATAACAAGTCCATAGTTTACATGTATACATATATGTACAACACAACAACAAACAACAACACGGCTACTTACCTTTTCTATTTTCTATTACTTTCTACTATTTTCTACTTTCTGTATTCTGTACTTGAAGTTTCATGCACAGTGTACAGAGTACAGCGTACAGCCTAGAGTTTGTACTGTTCAGGGTACGTTGTTTATAGTTTATCTTTATGGTCAGCTGTAAAGTGTATAATCTGTAATAATGCATTGTACATTGTGGTTCAGGGGAACAGACTAGCTAGCTACTATATGTACTTTGTAGTTTGGTTCAAATATTAGCTCACACTCGTTCTCGTTCTCGTTCTCATGTTCCTGCTCACTGTTCATGTACGATACAATGTAACACCACAAACAACCACTTTTCTCACTCATAGACTCTTTCCTTCTTTATTTCCTTCTCTGTACTGTAGTTCTTACTCTCACTTTTGATTCTCTCTCTCTCTTTTTCCTTTCCTTGCTTTCTCACTTAAAGTTTAAAATAGAATGAAATATGCATAAATATCATAAAATATTAGCAATACAGATGATATAAGTGTCATGTATACAACCCGAGTATTATTTTATCATGATGTGTACAGTAATAATAATAATGAATAATCCACAATATACACAAAGTAACACGCAGTTCAACTACAATGTGTAAAATGTAAAATGTACCAAAATCACCTCTTTTCTCTACTACTACTACCCGCAATCCAAAATCCACAATGTGTACCTGTATCATTTTATATTACTATTTACTATTAACGTGTGCAGTTTTTCCCGACGGTGTACTACTTTCTATACTACCTACTACAGCACCCATGTACCTACAACCTACAACAAACAAATATATATAAGTAAAATAAGAGCCCGCAGTTCAAGTACATTTTGTATTTTGTATGAAGTCATGGGATGTTTGCGGAAAATCAGCAAGAATGTAGTGCAAATTTGAAAGGTACTGAGTACGGGATATATGAAGTATTAAGTAAGTAAATGTACTGTGTTCAAGTAGTAGTAGTAGTAACAAGGACATAAATGTAAGTTAGGATGGAATTCAGAACTACATGTTTTATGAAGTAATGTACAATGTACAATGTACACAGATGAACGTTCCAAACACCAAAGATATTATAGTTTCATTCCATGCTATTTTCTATTTTCTATTGAAATATGAAATATGATTAAGGAATATGGTTTACCTTAATACAACATGCATACTATATAAACATAATAATTCACATTTCAGGTATGTATGACTCAACCCCAATCAACGACGCCCACGGTATAGCTTTTCTTTAAATATTTATCCTAATTACTTTGGTATTCATGATCATCCTTACAGTGATGATACTGATGACTGATGATAATCCAGATGTAGTGGAAATAATTTTTACATTTAAAAAAGAGTATCATCATATTTATTAGAGAATAATATTAAATAGTTTTGCAAGGCACATCATTAAAGAACATAGATAGACATAGACTTTCAAGATTGAAATGATTTTAATATTCATGGTCAAAGGCTCAATGTACTAAAAAAAAGTACAATTAAAGTCAACTTAATTACAAATCATACCGAAGATTCATAAAAAATAGAAAGACAATTTTAATTTTATACTTTTATTTAATACTACTCTGTTTATTATGAGGGAAAGGAAAAAAAACAAGATTTTTTTTTGCTGGAGTCGGCACATGGTGTAAAATGCATGCGCAGAAGGCGCCTGTGAAAAAGTTGAGAGTGAGAGCGAGTTTCACGTTTTGGATTTTAGTTGTGTGATAGCACGCGTTCATGTCGGAACCCATTTATTCACCCTTCTGATATCAACACGAGGAAATAGTGTCAACACGGTTTAGTGTTTAATATAAATGTGAAGTTATTAGTTAATTATTATTCGTATTATAATAATATTATACAAAAGATACAAGAGCTGAAGAAGAGCATGGAAAAAAACATGTGATCATAATATTGTTTTTGATTACCAAAGTGGAGTTTGGTCTTTCTTCCGGCATTTGAAAGTGAAATCTTGTGGATAATATTTAGTTTGTCGTCATTGTGTTTACATTATTTCTACTGCTGTTACTATTATTATTACTACTATTCCAAGAATTTGTGTATAAGTGCAAGTCAACATTGTGTTTTATTTTGGAAAACTTTACATTTTGGATATCGGATATTGGATTAATGGAAATATAACTTTTGTGAAATTGTGAGTAACTTTCCTCATATTTACTATTATTATTATTATTATTATTATTCAAATACAATTATTAAAAAAGGTCTAATTAATCATTGTACAAAAAATTTAATAACAAAATGTGTCTAAGATCGTACAGATTATAGAAGATTGAAGTTTGGAGTTGGAGCTTACTTGGATAGAATTTGCAAATCTTAATGTCATGCAATTATTATTATTACAATAGTGTTGTCCAGAACTTTTGTTTTTGAAAAAGAAGGTATTTCCGTGATATAATTTTTATACAAAATTCAATAGGACAAGACCTGTGTACATTAGAACTTTCCAAAAAAAAGAAGGAAACAGCGGTGCCAAAGTATAATAATATACTTATTATAATATAATGCGGCCTGGGGTTTTTTAACAAAACTGAGATTTTTTGTTTAAAATATTATTATATTTACTTTATTTAATTGGTTTAGGGCTTAATTTTCCTGTTTATAATAATACGTAGGTTTTCAATTTAAAAAAAATACTTGGTTTACTTGGTATTTTAAAAACTGCATTTTAAATCATTATATTATGGCGATAAAATCCTTAGTAAAACATATGTATCAAGTCGGATATAAGCTATTAAACTGAGTATTTTATAACTAAAACAATGTTTTGATCCACTCTACACATAATTCTCCTATACGTTTTTTATGTGCGTGTTTTTCTATATAAATGTATGTTTTTTTTCTCTTTAGAAGTTGATACTTCTGTTGTGTTTTTTTTTAGAATTTATGCTGTTAAGGTTGATGGAGAACAGAACAAAATTTGTGTTCAAGTTTGCAAATTATATAGTATAAACAATATACACATTATATACTTGTACAGTTTCTTCAAAAAATATTATGTATGTGTAAAAAAAAGTATACACAGGCTATGAATACATATAGTAATTTCAATTTTTGTACATTCCGTCCTGTACATATATGCGTATAATATTATATAACATTATTATATACTTTTTTTTTATCTTTTATCTCGTTTTATTATGGTTTGTGTTTCACTAGTGCAGTGAGTTCACTCACTCATTCACCCGTTCACATATAATATATAAAAACACAATCAAACACCACATCATTGTTTTGTTCTGTTCTGTGTTCCTGCTAAAATGTCAAGATATGGAGAAAAAAGAAAAACCAGTCTTTTTTTGAACTCATAAATCTCTCAAGTTGATTAATTGATTGGACAACGTGCTATTAGTGTCCGTAATATTGTTCCTAAAAAGCAAGTATAATATTATTGTATTATACATGTATACATGAACAATTGTTCCTATTCTTTCTCATATTATGAAGAAAGAGCAAAAATGCTTTTGATGCAGTTTTTACTCCTGTACACTTTATATATGCCTACCTATATGTGGTTACAAAAATATTACAACAGTGTATGAAAAAACTAGTATAAAATCTGTGTTTAGAGTGTAAAAGATAAACTATATAAATGTCTTCTTTTCTTTTTAAAAAAAGGAAGCACTATACCAATTGTTGATTTTACAGCAACTCATTACACAGTAAATTTGACCACCCTATAATTTTGAAACATTAAGCTCCAACTTGTCTCCATGTGTTCCATATGTGTGTTACTTTGTCATTTTTAACCGTATGTGAAGAGTTTATAGTTACACAAATAACTTTATATTATATAGGTACACCATGTACCAAATTATTTCACTGTCAGTGTGTAAATCTGGTCGTCGTCAAATGTATTATATTACTTACACACACACACACACAGTGCTAATATCCTTGTCAGTGTAGTTTTGTGTCTAATATAGTGTCTTGAAGTATGTAGACAATTGTTGATGATAAAAGGAACAAACCGGGAGCAGATTTGTCTATTTGTATATTTTTATGTTATTGCTCTTTCTCTTTACAGATAGCATACGAATCGTGATCACCACCATTTCATGATCTTAATATACTGAAAAGAGTAATACTATGATGATGAGAATCAGTTAGGTTTTAAACAGTAGAATAAGCACAATAAAAAAGACGCCTTGTTGTTTTATACTAAAGAAGGAGAGAAGTAAAAAAGAAAAAGAAAAAGAAAAAAAGACAACCATTTGTGGAATAATAATAAGAGGAGATGAAGAGAAGAGAGAAAAGTAGAAACAGTAGTGTATAGTTTGTCTCGGTTAGGATGAGGACACAGTACTCCAAGTTCTAAACTCTAAACTCCAAATTTTTTGAGAAAGGAAAAGAGATGAAAAAGGAGAAGATACGATTAGATAGTCATACAGTGCTTCGATATATCATCATGTATGGCGTATATGGCATGGGTATTTTGAAATCTTGATGGATGTTGATGTTTCCACGTTTCACCGTGAGTAATAAAATAAGTAATGAACTTGACTTGACAACAAAAGAATAATAGTGTGAGGAGATCATAAAAAATCACCCTCTCCTCATTTCCACTTCTTCCTATAATGTACACAGTACACAGATATAATATAAGTTACACTGCACCATGTGCAATGTGCAGTATGAATTTATATATCTGGCAGACTATATATACATAATAATATAATATAGTTTGGTAATAGAGTTGTGAATACAAGTATAATACACATGTATACTTGTCTGCTCATCGTTCAAGTCCATGAAATTCCATTCAATCTTCTCTTCTTCTAGTTTTCTCTCTATAGATAAATATATCTTCACTTTTTCCATCAGATTTCCTACACTCACAAGTCAGATGCGTAAGTATTGCGTACACCACCACACAGCCATACACAGATCAACTTCGTTTTCTTTTCTCGTTCTTCTCTAGATGCATTCGACAGCTCTATAGTTTGTAGTTGCCAACAACTTTAACGGATGTTAGGTAATGACAAAAGAGAAGAACAAAAGTTCATGTGTAGGAAATCCGAGTGTGAAAAAACCACAAGGAGCTAACTCAATCATTCATTCATTCATAAGCAAAAACTTGAACTTGAAACTGTTTTTGTTTTTTTTTCGGTCTATTTTATTATCAATTGACTATTATGACTTTTGTCTATAGTCAATACGTATAGAAAAGAAAAATATCTTTTAATTTCCTGAGATAATATAATAACATTATTATTATTATTATGAAGTCAGCAACTTTTCATTCTGACGTATTTGGTGATTTAAAGGGAGTAAAATAATATTAAATTTTGACCTTTAGCTTGTAAATCCTCCTTATCACAGTACATTATGACTCATTATTACTATTTATTCCTTAATACATGTTTTTAATGGTTGTATGTTGTATGAGATCAAATGTCATCTTAGTACATATTTTATATTTTATATGACACGTCATTCGGTAGCTATTCGTAAATGAAAATTTTATGTTTGTAGCTCCAGTATTGTTTTTTTGTTGAAATTATTATCAGGATTTTATTATAAATAAGTACACAGAGCTATCAAAACCTCATTTAGTTAGAGCTTTTAGAGCCATAATTTTTTTGTGCTTATTCAAGCATGGTCTGTATTCTGTCATTTATTATTTATTATGAATGTACTGTACATTAATATTTAAACTATGATTAAAAAATTGACTTAAACTGTACACATTACACATGTAAATTGTAGATTGTCGATATTTTTAACTTAAAGTCCTCAGTCCTTAAATTTATAAAATGTGTATCACGGTTGTCAAGAATATATAGAAAAAACGAGGATGCCGATAAGGTATGAAGTAGGGGAGATTACATAATATGATTTCCCATGTAAATATCATATTTTGAAACTATAAATTGAATAAATTGTTTCAAATTGAATCAAAATCAAAAACATAATGATGAATAATACAAATATCCGTAGTCTGTAGATTGTGGGACAATCATATAGTTTTTTTCATAGAAATGTTCAACAGATTGCTCGATAAAAAGCTTAACAAAAATTGGAGCAACCACATCAAAAAGTGAAATCAGATGAAACTGCACTTTTTGTGTATATAATAATATTATATTATATAGATATTTTTCATCTCTTCTGTAAAATCGGATTACATTTCACCTAGTTTCTAGTATCTAACATCTTTAATCTGTAAGAAGTATATTTGTGTGGATGTATTTCAATTTGATTGCAACTTGAAAGGCTCAAGTCTCAAGACGCTTTATTGATCCTCTCCGGTTGCTCCACTTATACTTATATCATACAGATAGACTGTATAGATATTTTATCTCAAGTTTTGCACAAGCTGAGGTTTTCAAATTTAATTCAGATTATTGATTTGAGTTTTGCATACTGAGAATTTAAAATGATCCTGTACGTCGGTTTGAGGGACTGGTAAAAAAGAGTGTACAGTTTTCTATGAAATAGAATAAAATACAACTACAAAAAATCCACGCACTCAAGTTATGGTATTTTTGAGTACTCTTTATTATACTTGTTATTTGCGATAAAAGAGTATGTTGTTTTGAAGATTCGTAATTCGTACAGTTTCAAAAAATCAAATTTACTAGTCGGCTGGTTTTCTTCTGTTTTTCCGTATTTCACATATATCAGTCAACATAACTTCATGGAGGTCGTCAGTGTGTTTTAAACAAAATCTGTGTTCCTCTTATGTTTTATTTGATACTGATGTTGGTTTTTGATAAAATGTGATAAACTTGTGGTTTCTGTTTCTTTGGTTGTAGCTGAGTTTTTCTTTTTTCTTTCTCATTTTCTGTATGGAGACTTTTTCTCCGAGGTTTTACTTGATCATTCATAATATCAAATATCAGCTTTAAAGTTCAAATATGATATGTTTACCTAGAAAAGTAAAGCCTACAAGTAAAATCTTAAACCTTACAGAACACACACAAACATCACCTTATACATAAAAACACTGTGAAACTTCAGAGTAATACAAAGTCTACGACAAAGTAAAATTTACAGTTTTACACAGTGAATATATATTAGAATAATATTGCATACTTTGTTTTATAAATTATTATGAATGTAAAGGACTTGGTGTTCAAAAGTTTAGAATGAACAAGAGACAATGATGAATTTGTTTTGTCATTATACAACATGGATGCAACTGCTTCGTATAATTCATTGCAGCATGTCAAGACATTGTCTTTGTGTATTGTAAGATTTTTTTAAAGGCAGAACCAAAAGAAAAAGAATCAAATTTTGATGTTTGAGGTTTAATTTATCTGTCTAAAATAAAAGGATTGTGGTTGACTATTTTGTTTTACGTTATAAACGTAATTACTTGGTTTTTGATAAAGCTACAGTGATGTGTATAAAATGTGTATACGTAAGTACAAATGCTTTTCAGTGATATCTCAAAAGATTCTTGAACTTGTGTATATTTTTTCTCGACATGTTGCATGAGTCCAAAAATATGAGAGTTGCAAGTGTATAAATCCAGTACACATATCTATATTATATTATGGTATATTTAACCACTAACTAATGCGTAATCCATTCCATAGCTTCAGACTTCAGACATCTCGTTCGCATCAAGAGTGTACACATGCAAAAGTACAATTTGAGCTTAAGTACAATAATATTTAAGTATTTTTTTCAGACAAATGCGTGTAATTTTAAACATTTTTCGCCTGACTAAATCCGAAACATAATGAAAGCTAATGAGCTACAATAATAATAATAATAAGAAATTCAAGTATAGTTGTATATTGTATACTTTATCTATACTTATTATAATGTTTATTATGTCTTCTTATCAAGTTTGTTTCATTTTTGTTTGTTGTAGGTATTCGTTGGAGGAAAAAGGAAAAAAAAAACAGCGGAGAATACTACATTCATGAACTATACACACTCCATAAAATATTTATATTCAGTTCTCTCATGTGTAAAAGTGTGTGATGGAACTTGAAACAAATTGTGTTATCTGGAAGAGAAAAAGAATTGTAGAAAAAAAAGAAACCATTCTGTGTCATCTGTCCTATTGATGATTTGATCTGAAACCAACAAAAACACTCGAGGAAAAGCAAAAAAAAAGAAGAAGAAAAGAATTTAGCACCCACAGATACAATTCAATTCAATTCAAGTCGAACTTTGTATTTTAATGTAATATTTTTTATTTTCCTTTCATTTATCCGCCAATATAAAAAAAATACTTTAGTACTTCAGACTACAGAGGGAAAACTGGAGAACAATGCATACTTCAAGATAAACTCGTAAAGTTTTTACATAGTTTCTAGTTTCTAGTCTCGTTCCTTTGACAAGCAAAATATTATATGTAGTTGTATGTTTTTTTTCGTCCCGTCTGTCATTATTATTATTCATCATTGACGTATATGTGTACTATGTGCACATAATATAATACAATAATACATAATAACACAACGTGAACTGTGAAAGGACGAGTGAACTAATAATCTTTTACTAAAGAGTGAGTGACAGGCAATCTTTTCATATTTTGTGCTTCAACTTTCATAGATTTTATTTATACTTTTAGATATAGATGTATCTATCTCTACACTAAATGTACATCTGTCCGTGTACCTCCGTATTTGTTCAAAATATAAAAAAAATAAAAATAAATAAATAAATACAAACATAAAAGCAAACAATGTTGACGAACTGAGTGTGGTGGAAGTATTTATGTAAAAGCTATAGTGTGGATATCTATTTAACTATAAGAGCAACCAGTACTGTAATACTTCCTATATCCTATATTACATCCATATTTTATTATTCAATCTAAAATCTAAATAAAAAAGGACAAGAGGAAGTGTCACAGATGAGAAATCTATAAATAAACAAAAGTAAGTATAAGGAAGTGAGTAGTATATATTCCTCTTATTTATGAATCAATGTAAATGAGACAAAGTTCTTGTCTTGTTCTTATTACTTCTTTCCCTGAACAACTACAAGAAGAAGAAGAGGAAAAGGAAGGAGGAGAAGAAGCAAAAGAAAAGAAGGAATATTATCTACAGAGTACTCTTTACTCTCTTTACGCTCCTGCTGTTTATTACCATACATAAAAAAATCAAGTAACACACGGCGTTTACTTTTATTTTCATTATAAGTATATTTACAACCTTGTGTTGCATCGTGTATCGTAGCTCACATCTCCAGTTTCAAAATAACAAATATAAAAAACAACAAGTAAACCAATAGAAAATACAAAATACAAAGTGTGTTGGTTTGTACGTTTATGCTTATGGATGCGGAATGTGAATTGTGTATAAGTTAAGTGAATACATAACTAAGTAAGTGCGTGTGGTACGTCTTTTCTTATTTACTTACTTACTCAAGTTGACGCTACGATTCAATTAGTTGTGAGTAGAAATCCTCAAATTTAAATACATCACTTGCGTGTTGTACAAAGGACAAAGTACATAGTTTGTTTGAATACACATTTGAAATTTGAATACTTG
>JABASP010001345.1:0-30719 GCA_019776565.1 Sminthurinus signatus | reverse complement strand
CACCATCATGATAATCATAATCATAATAGTCTTTGTCTTTGTCGACTTGGTCCTCGTTACTGTCACGTCATCACCACCGTTGCTTGCGTATCATTTATTCACAGGGAAACAAACTTTTTTTTTTACTAAAGCAAGCTTTATGCGTCGTGTTGTTGTGTTTCATTTTTTTCTGAGAAGAGTCATTTTATAATAATTACTGACACTGAAGAGTGCATCCACCTTAAACATGCGTCATTTTACACTGTAGTGGGGGCACATTTAAAAAAAGCTCTGGAGAGAAAGAGAGATAATGGAAAAAGCCACTTTAAAATTATATGAATGGAGATAAGGATTAGAATTAGGATCTGACACGGAAAATGTGCAGCTCAAAGCTCAAATACTTGTAAAGAGAAAGTTGTATCTTTTTGTACATGTATTGTATTTTCTGTTTGGTTAAAAACTGCAGTCTTTGTATTATATTTGATATTGTGTTTTGTTGTGTTGTATTGCGGGTGTTGGGATCGAGTGTGAATTGTGAATTGTGGAGTAGGAAATGAAGGCATGACTTGTGGCGGTGCGATGAATCAACACTTATCACACGTCAGACGCACACACTTAAATTCGGACGTGTTTCGTGTTTCGAGTTTCGAGCTTTGAGATTCGAGTGATTCGAGTGATTCAAGTGACGCGATGCCGGCTCATTATCAATCTCCCCGCTTCTCACTTCTCACCCTTTAATCCTAACTCTTGTTTATGTGCACCGTGCACTCTGTAAAGTTTACACTGTACACTGCACACTGAACAAATGATGAAACACAAGCAACGAACAACGAACGAGGAACAACCACGTACCTGTGACTGTTATTGTTTGATCACATAATATTTGCACGTGGGATAAAACAAATATCGTACCCTGACTTCACACCAGAAAATATGGAATATGGAACATGGAACTATTGAAATATTACACTTGAACAAAAAGGTATATGAAGAATGGAAATGGAAAATGGGGAACAACGTGTCAGCAACCAATATTCAAAGCCCACGCACATCCAAATCCAATCCCATCCAATCCAGTCCAGCAACATTCAGAAGAACACATTCAGATAAATTTGAATTTCAAGGATAATAACACATGTTTATTATTCATCTTTCATCTTTCATCTTCCATCCGTTTGTACAACAGGGACAATAAACGATAAACGAAAAGTGATATTATTCCAGTACCTTTACAACTTTTCCTTCTATTTTCCTCCCTAAACTTATTTGATACAAATCCTCAATGATTGTTAATTGTAAAGATATGCCGACTGTTCACTGTTCAAATTTCAAAGTTCAAAATGCTACAAGTTTAGAGTTTAGAGCTTCTGAAAGAAGATTGGAAATAAAACTTGAATTTTATTATACTGTGAACTGTGACTGGAAATGGCCAAAGTCTTACAAGTTTTAAATAGTCATCACCTTGAGTTTTAAGTCTTAAGTCTAGATCAAGTTTGAAAAGAGAAAAGGGAAAAATCAGAAATATGAATACAGACCAGCTCATGTAAGATGTACGACACTCGATATGTTTCATGTTTCATGTATCATGTATATTGCACATGAATTCAGCTCGTAATTTTTTACTACTCCAAAATCCTTCATAACACCAGAGACATGAAATTTTAATGCCGGCAACCAAGTATTGAGAAGAGGGGAACAAGTTTAGAGTTTGGAGTGAATGGAATAATTTATAATTCTCTATGCTGTACGATCATAAGTGAGAGAAATCCGTATTCGTATCCGTATTTGTATTCGTTTTTGGTATTCGTAGGGAGAAAATTAAAAGGAAGCTCCATAAAATCCAATGAAGAATGGGCAGCGGCATTGAAGCGTGAGGATATTTTAGGATTTATGCAAATTTCTCCAGATTAGTGAGTGGAATGGCTGTCTAGTGTCTAGTGAGTAAAGTCTATGCACAATCCACAATCCAGACACATGTGCTCCACTCTGTTGTACTTTACTCTTGTAGTTTTGTAGTTGTACTGTACAGAATTTGAGTGGATTGAGTTTGTTGGAAGTTGTGTCAGCTAAAACGGGAAGGAGAAAGAGAACGACAACGACATGGGCGACATGTCAATTGGAACTTTCATATGGACTTTGCAGTTTGTAGAGAAAGTTGAGGCGAGAAAGTGAGTGAGTGAAGGAGTGAGCGGAGTGAAAGTCCTAAAATTAAATGACCCCCACCATGACATAACATAACATAATATAACGAAATAGAACGAAAGGAGAGGAAATGTAGCAGAGAGAAAGTTACTATTACTTGTATTCTATTCTATTGTATCGTACAATGTAGAATGTAGAATGTAGAATGTGTGTATCATGAGAGTCGCGCCTCAATCTCTCTCTCTCTCTCTCTCTGTTTCTCTGTTTTCATGTTTTGTGTATGCCACGGACGCTGCGTTTTATTGTGCCAACGGAGTAGTTATAGTATACCTACTTGAGTTGACACGTTCACATCCCTTTTCAATACACTGCACTCTGTACTCTATACATTGTACAATGTACGTTGTGAAAAGGGAAAGTATCTACTTTCACCCGGGAGCCTCCTCCACGAATTTCTGTGAATACTCACAATTTGGCTGGTTGATGCTACAGACTCGAGAACTCAGGAACTCAAGGACTCAGGTCTTAAGACTTCAGAACAGACTTGAGACTCCAGACAGAACTAAAACTAAAGCTGAGACTGGAACTGGATCTCTAGTTTTGGTTCTATTTGGTGAAATGAATGTGGATGGTGTGTAATATTTTGAAGCGTCCAAGCCGACCATCAGTCCATTCTCCTCTCGCCTTATTTTACAACATCGTAAAACCAAAGTGTCTTCCACTTTCTCTCATATTGAACCATTTAGACTTTACGTTTAGACGCTCTTCTTCTTCTTCTTCTTCTTTGTCTTCTTTCTACTCGCGACTTGCCTATCTCAATTCTTAACGTCTATCTATATCTATACATCGTTCTACCTCCACATTCCACATCCTCAGACAAAGTTGCATTTTTCTGTACTCTCAAGTCTCAAGACAAAAACAGAGACAATACAGAGAAAGTTGTGTGTTGTAGGTGTATCCAACAAGCGACAAAAATATCCTCACGTGTCTTCTGTCTCCATTGAGTATTGAGTCAATTTGAAATCTTGTAAAACATTTTTTTTAGTAAAGCTTCAAGAAAATGAAAATCCTCATGCTACCAGAATCTTCAATCTTCAACCTTTAATAAAAGTCTTTTTCTTGAAGCTTTGTTTAGAAAAATCATGAACTCTTGAGTCAATCAATCAGGTAAATAATAAAATACAATACAATATGCGAGACAAACATGTGTGTCTGTGTATCACAGGAAAAAGAAGAAAAACAAAAAAAGTAAAGATCTTAGATAAAAGTGTCTTTGCAGTGGATTCAGTAGTGCTAGCTTTAGTCTTTATTCTAGGTTCTAGGTCTCCGCTCCTTGACAGAAACAACATGATTATTATCGTGATCATGATCATGATCATAGGCATGTGTCATGGTGTCATGTCAACGCCATAGTTTCTCCCACAACTTTTCCACTATCATAATCCACACTGTATGAACATTAGTATATATTAGGATAACAAAGAGGATGGGAAAAGCTCCCAGTCGTCCAAAAGCCAGCATTGGAATTGATATTGGCGTCGGAATTGACATCCACATCGACATTCACATTACCATTGACATTTATGCGGGTCCTGTCAGCAAAAATTCAAATGAAGCCAGAAAATGCCAGAAGAAGCCCAGCCAAAGTTGAACCACATGTGAAATATTGGAGGTAAAGTACAAAGTACAAGTATCTTGAGGAACTGTTATTATGTTTGAGTTGGCAAAAAGGAGGGAGAATAAAGAAAGATGCCTCCAGATTACAGATAATAATAATAATATTCGCCCGAGCTTTAAAATCACGTCAAAATACGAGTACGACTACGACTACGAATAAGAATAAGAATACGAATAAAATAAAATAAAAACTTTGCAAAGCCACACATTTGGATGGACATTTGTAATAAACTTGAATGAGGAGGGAGACTTTGGACTTTTCAAATATCTATAATACATTTTTTACAAGGAGTAAAAGCGCGCTAAATATTCTTCTTGAACTTTCATACAGAAATCAAAATACTAAAAAGGTTCGGTTTGGTTTTACATTTGACTATGGTGACTTGAGTTTTGGTTCAGTTTTGTATTTGCTAAATACTGTAAATACTAAAACTACCTAAAACCAACATGTACGGTGTTTTCTATAGGTATTGTCTTAATAGTGGAGTAGACGTATTAATCCACGGCGGATTTACCTTGGAGGAACTAGAACATGGACTTTGGCTTTGGAATCAAAACAGGAATCGAGATAGCAGAACAAAGCCAAACCAAACCGAGTAAATAAAGAAAGGAAAACTATTGGGATTGGGATTAGAGCTATAGACAAGACAAAGGAGAAGAAGACAGCGGACTAACTTTAGTCAACTATGAAAGTATTGGACAAAAGCAAGAGGATGTACAAAGCGCAGTGTACAGTGTACAGATATCGTCCGCCTCAGATCCCAGAATCGAGAATACAGAATAGAGAACAGAAAACAGAGAGAAAGAGTGATCGGTTGATATCAGTTAATGGACGGACAAGCTATTAATGCGATTAAAGAATTGCGTGAGATTCTCTTTGTCTTTCTCTCTTTATCATGGGGCATGGAACAGTTTTCCTGGTTTCTTCCTAAATACTTTTACTCAACTTTTACTTTAGTTTGACTCTCACTTTCACTTTGACTTGCCTTTACTTTCCCTCTCACTTTCTCTCTCTCTCTGCTTGCGGACTTTCACCTTATCGACCGACTGTTTAATCCTTGAATCCTCGAATCCTCGAATCCTAGAATCTGGAATCCTGGAATCCTTTCACTTAAGCTCCAACTATCTTTTATCTCTCTCTATCTCCGTGATAACTGATAGCTTTTATATACAAAGAGAATAGAGAATCAAGATTATAGATTATAGATATAATAGACGCATTTAAATAGTACACTACACCTGTACCTTTTACCTTTTACCAAGTTCGGTTTGTGCGTATGATAGATATGACTCGCTTTTCCTGTATGAAAATGTCAATGTGTGAAATACAAAGAAAAAAGTACAATTTCAAAACATCTAGGAAAGTGAATTTTAGAGAAATCTGGACAACACACTGTAAAAATCTAAAATCCAGATTCTAGTATCTGAGATTTAAATTTGAGAATGTAGAATGTAGAATGTAGAATGTAGAATCTAGAATCTAGATCCAGACGACACATGTCTCCCTTGATAATAAATAATAGACATGATAAGCATAGAGTTTGAAAATGTGATATATTTATATTCCATTTGTTTTTGTACAGAGAGGACAAATAGGAGAAAAATCACAGTTACAGTCACAGTCACAGGAAATAAGAGGAATGAAAATGGAGAAAAGTATGAGAAAAACGAGGAGAAAGTCAAGTCAACCAGGAAACGTACGTGAGAAAACAAAACATGTAGAATGTAGAACCATTCCTTTTTTGGACTGAATACCATCACGAGCGGATTGGGAAGAAGGAAAAGAATCCAGCATTTGGATTTGGATTTCTGCTTTGACTTTGGCTTTGGCTATGGTTTGACTTGAGTCTTCTTCAGACTTGAGACTTGAGACTGAGCTGAGGACTGTCATCGTTCAACTGATTTCTCTTGTATTTTTACTTTCTCCTTCTTTTACTTCTTGTTTTTCTACATTCAACTTTCAACATTCTTCATTCTACATATTCCATATTCCCATGCTCCCATGTTTCCATTTCCATGTTTCCGTGTTTCCCTACATCCAAATCAAAGTTCAAATCACGTGCGAGAGAAAGAAAAATGCACTATGCAAATGAGTGGGAGACATGAGAAGAATCCAGAACCGGAACCAGCCCTTGTTTTTTCTCATGTTCTCATATCCTACATTCCCAGTAGAAGGAGTAGGGAGCGGATATTAATTTAACATGTGGTGGGGTGTAGCTCAGTCGCTCACTCACTCACTCACTCGCTTATTTTTTCAGTGAGCGTGAATCTGTCGACTATCTCAACTACTTGTTTAAACGAGGACTAAAATACTGTATCAATATCCAACAACCAAAATCCAAATCTTAAATCAGTTTCAGTTTTTTAACTCCCGTCTTCAATCTCACATTTTCTGGTCATTTCCCACACCGAACCAATGAATTAAAACTCGGAGTCAAAACTCAAAGCTCAAAACTTTGACGAATTTCCATATAAAAAAGCTTGATAATATACATAATAAAAAGTTGCAGTTTCATTCTACGCAAGTATAAGACATTACACATTTTCTTGGAGTATTGAGTATTCAGCTGTATCTGTAGATTGTAGATTGTAGCACTGCGTATGAAAATGAAGGGAGGAAAAGTGGATATTGATATTTGATATTTGATGTTGAATGAAGAGGGAAATGTAATCAGAAATCAGGGAGAAGAAAGCAGCCCTTTTATTTCTTCCTTCCTTCCTTCCTCCGCATCACATCTGCACCAGAACCAGCAAAAGAGCCAGAGCCAGCAACCACCAGTACCAGCAGAAGAAGCAGCAGCCACGGACCAGACGTTCCCTTCTCTCTCTACTTTTTTTCTTCCATTGCACTTCAATGCATCACAGCACTCGTCACTCTTCTCCACTCGTTTCATCTCTAGCTGTATAAAATATTCTCTTTACTTTTTACCTTGCTACTTTCTCCACCTTTTCCCACTCTCCTTCTCTATACTTTTTTGTATTTGCCCTCGAGAGAAATGAAAAAAAGAGGAAGAGAGAGAGGAAAATAGAGAGAGCTACGGTACATTTGAAAACAGGAGGAAACATTTGTCAGAGAATCAAAAATATTAGATTCATTCAGTTGAAAGAGGGAAATCCCCCAAGGGTGTGAAAAGGACAGGACAAAGGAGTACAAACACGGCACAAAATGACAAAGAAAAAACCAGAGAAGAGACACACATGGAACATTTTATATTCTGTGTGTCTGCTCTCTACGTTTAAATGGCTCTAAGTTCTTGTACTGGTTCTGATGGTGGTTCTGGTTCTGGCGGTGTTTGCAATTGTATAAAATCTACAGCTACATTTTTTTATTCTGGAGTCTGTAGTTTGCACTGTCTGCTGTCTGCTGTTTGATCTCTGATGTTGGATGTTGGATGTTGGATGCCTGATGTCTCGCCAAGTTTACACATCCTACACACGAAATTCCCAAATTT
This sequence comes from Sminthurinus signatus, assembly GCA_019776565.1. Classification (NCBI taxonomy): domain Eukaryota; kingdom Metazoa; phylum Arthropoda; class Collembola; order Symphypleona; family Katiannidae; genus Sminthurinus; species Sminthurinus signatus. Next base: position 23,469 of record JABASP010001345.1, on the reverse strand, counting down.
ACTTACTCTCAACTCGTGTCGGAGGGAAAATGTGAGAAACAAAGAGAAAAATTGAAGAAAAGAAGTGCAAGTACCTCCATAAGTGAGTGAGTGAGTGGAAGAGTGCAAGAGGGAGTTTCATTTGCATTTGCATTTGGATTCCGGATTTTTTTTCTCAACAACACAATTTCCACAGCACATTCATTGGTTTCCTGTGATTTCTCTATTGAATTGAATTGGAGGGAATTGAATTGAAGAGATGGAATTCCAAGAGAGCATATGAAGATGAAGATGAGATGCGATGAAATAAAATGGTGATGGTCGGGCGAAACCAAAAGTCAAAGTCATTGTCAAAACCAAACCAAACCAAACCGAGTCAAGTCAAGTCAAACGAGGCTCGTTTGGATGCACTAGAGACTCGAGACTACAGAACTAGAGTTAGACAAATGAGTTTTCCTTTTCTTTTACTTGGAGTAGAAAGTAGAAGATTGAAGTTGTTCATAGATTTGGCCCAGATGTCAACAGTCAATGTAATGTCATGTCATGTAATCTAATGATGGTGGATGGTGAATGCTAAACATACAGTAGTACAGTACAGTAGTTTGATGATTCTCTTGTCAAAATGAAAATGAAAAATGGAGTAGAATTTTTCTTCTATGATATTTTACTTTTTCTTCTTCTCATGTTCTTATTATTTACTTTTACTTTTACTTTTGAACTTGTAAACTTACCACAAGGTCCTCGATATGCGACGGTGACCTGCCGCCCCTCTCGACAGGCTATTAGAGTGAGGTCACAGTGAGAGTCATAAGTCCGATTGTCCGTTCCACAGACCAAGGAGACCACCGGGTCACATTTCATAGCACAAACACACTGTGCAATCCCAAATTTATCCACTGCACAACTCTCATATCCTCGACATGTCCGACTTGAACAAGGGTTTGGACCTTAAGAAAAAACAAAGAAAAACATGCCAAAATTACTTTATTATTATTATTATTTTCTGATTTCATCATGAGAAAGTTACTCAAGAAAAGAAAGAATGTTTATCTTTACTATCTTTAGTATCTTTAGTATCATTAATGGAAAATGAACAATCATAATAAAAAACAAGAAAAATGTCTCATCTTCCAGCTTTTGTTTCTCATTCTCAGAGTATTGAAAAATTGAGATTGGAGCTTGGAGCTTGGAATTTCCTACAGTTTGAAAGAAGGAGTACAAAAAAAGTACACTATGCTCTACATTCTACAGTACAATGCAACAGTCAATGTTGCGTGAACAATGAACCAGAGAAACCAGACAGAGGGAAACTTGTGGATGGTGAAATTGTGGACGATAAGATAAATATTGAAAGATGCCCAGAGCCAAAACTGGAGGAAAGAATGTAGAATGTAGAATGTCATATGGCAAAAAAATTCCAAGGAAATACGGGAAAAAATGGTACCGAAAGTTTCAAAGCATACCATAACATTCCATACCAATATGATACACAAATACAGATACTCAGAGAGAGAAAGAGGCTGAGAAATTCTACAGTGTACAGTGTACAAGTTATTCCTGGACAAAATGAAGAAGAGGAAAAATATGATGGGAGTCGTGTAGGGAAATTCAAATTCAGATTCAAATTCAAAAATTCCAAGTTCCAAGTTTCAAGTTCCAAGCAGAATAAAAATGGGACAGAGGAAAAGAAAAGGAAAACAGCGAGGAGGCTGAAAGAAAGTAAAAAGGGGATGAAAGTCCTTTCGACTCTACTCTTTCACTAGACACGAACTGCGAATATGCGAATAACTGGAAGCCTTGTCGTTATTGTTTATGTTTGCTCCCAAGGAAAAAGAGACGGAAAGTCCTGGAGACTGGAGAAAGGGAAAGGAAAAAGAGCAAGATATGAGGCATGTGTATTGTGAATTGTGTATATTTATATGTCTATTGTTCACGTGTTTCTCTTTTTTTGCTCATATCTATTTCTTTTTCTTTGCATTTCTTTCTATTTGAAAATCAGACAGCAGAGACTCCTACTACTTTCTTTCTACTTTCTACTTTCTTCTTGTCCATGTCCATGTGCTTTCACTACTTTTCTCTTCCATTATATTTTAGATGGTATAGTTTATACTTTGTAGTCTATGTGCATACATGTGTATGGTATTCTCTCTATGTAAACTAGAAACTATGCATAAAGTTTTTTTTGAATTCACCAGTCGCCAGCCATTCACCATTCACGAACCGGAACCAAAAGACAAGATGAGAAATATCTACAAAATTTTACAACACTTGCTCTTGTTCTTGTCTCGGCTCTAGTTTTTTTAGCATTCTCTTTAAAGAGCTTGCATTCTTTAATTCTGTGTGTCTTGAGTATTCAGTCTTCAGTTTGCGTTTGGCTGTTTGCTCTTTTGCACGATTCACATTGTGGAATTTCCCTATTTTTTGTAATATCTGTATCTATATGCTATATGCATTTCTTTTTGTATAGAATATTTTGTAGGCAGAAAAATGTGTCCTAAATAAACATTCCAGCTCAGTCGACCAAAACTCAAATTCAAATTCCAAGTGAAAGCTCAAGGCTGAAAGCTATGAAGATACATCATTTTCATTATGTATCTATTATTATTACTATTATTATTGTTCTTCATCCTCAACTGTCTTCTGTCTAGTTTTAGTCGTCGGTTTTGAATGGGAAAGTTCCGCTACTATTTTTTTTCACATCCTCTTTTTTATTTAGAATCAGGAACTTTCCTATTTAAATTATTATTATTACTCGTTTTGTTGAAGACATATTTGTATTTCCATTGAAATAATTTCTCTTGTACATATTTTGAGCTTATTTATTTCATTACGGTTTGACTGATTATTGATTATTGATATTGATGAATTTACCTGAAGAGCATTTGCCCCGGTAGACAATTCGAAGATCTCTCCTTGATCGACAAGCCTCTTGTCGCATCACACAGTCATTTGAATAAGTCTTCCCATCCGATGAACAGACTGGATTAAAATCCATAGAACACGTTTCTCCACAACGACAAATGGGACGACGCTCTTCGTCCAGATGACAAACTTGAGGAGCCGGACACGATACGTCGTCACAAGGATCTGAAAAATGAAATTTTAATTTTTAAAAGAAACCCCATTAATATTTTTAATACCTTTTTTAAATTTTCATTGACGAGTCTAAGTTTTCTTACAACCGTTTTAATATGCAAAGATATTTTGTATGCCTATTCAATTCGGAAATGAATGCAATTACTGAAATTGGTGATGCGCTACTGTTAACTTATAAATTGGCCAATTTGCCTAATTTGAATTTTCACGTTTGTTCCAGAAGTACAAAGAATGAAGACATGATGAATTATTCAAAGTACATACATGCCTAAAACATTTCTATATGCTGTACTTTATTCTGTACAGAAAAAGACGAGGGGAGTCACATGAATAGAAAAGGTGTTTAAGACAATGGAAAAACTGGAGACGGATTCGCACTTGAAAACTTGAAAACTCTAGACTCTAGACTCTAGACTTGAAAGGTTGTCGACAAGACAAATGAGGAGTGAAAAATGACAAATGTCATTTGAAAATCCAAACATGGGGAATGGTGAAAAGTGAAAAGGCAGAATCACATTTACAATTCGGATTTAAAAGAATCACCACATCATCTTTTCAATTCTTAAATCCTCATCTCTCTCTCTCTCTCACTCAGTCATTCACTCGTGCATTCATTCAAAAGTGGGCAAATGACACACACGAAGAAAGAAGTAGAAGAATGACACGGAGAAGGTTCGTCGTCTGTACTCTGCTCTGCTCTGCTCTAGAAATTCCATCGTAAATTGCAGACACAAGAAAACGAGAAAGAAAGGGAGAAAGAGGCTACAGTTTTCAAATTTCACACGGACCGAGAGACCGAGAAAATGAAGACAAAGATGAATTCCCTTGAAAGAAAAGATGAAAATGTATGTGCTCGAGTAATGAGAGGATGGCAAGTGGATTGAGTTTCCAGTTTGAGTTGAGAAGCTGGAGCTGGAGTTGTGGAATTGAGATGACTGGAAGCCTGGAAGCCTGGAGGTGACTTGCTACACTCTCATCTCAACTCATCTCAACATCATCTTCATCGTCCTCCTTCTCATCATCATCATCGTTGTCATTGTCATCCTCTCATCACCTAAATTCTAAATCTGAGTACTCTACATTCCACTCATCTGCATCTTCATCTTCTCCCCAGAATTCTCTTTCTCTTAAAAGCTCAGAAGAGGTTTACACTTGGAAACTAGATATTCTACAACGAGATATGTAAAATGTAAAACTACCAACTACAGACAAAGAAGATGTAGATTGTACAATGTACAAGTAGTGTAAATCTGAGTCTGGATCTGGAACTGAGTGTCACACTTGTAGTTGTGCATCAGGCATAAATCCTACCTTACTCTTTTTACCTTTCTGCAAACCTTTTCTTCATTCTTTATTTTTCATACAGTTTACTTATTTCCGCTCATAAATCCGATAAAACTAAGAATATCTTTAGTATCGTGATTTTTAGTACAATTTTAGGGGATTTGATAGATTCAATTTTATATTTATTGTAAAAGTATTCTACATAAATTTCATGGGAATTTTCATGTGAAAATTAGTAGACAAACGAGATAATGCCATTTGCTACTTGTTATTAGACATTTGTATTTATTTGTATCAGAAAACTCATTTATCTTCATTATCACTCAAGTTGATTTCTATCAGCCAATCAGCCAATTGAATCAAATATCCAATCCAATTCAAGCCAATCTACAATCTTCACAACTCGCAATTACAATATTATTAAATTACAATTGGAAGTCGAATTCCAATTCCAATTCGAATTTTGGCACATGGATAATCATGCGCAAGTCCATTTAAAGTCAGTGTTCTATTTCTCTTGCACTTTGATTTTGATTTCAATTTTGATTTTTTATGTAGGTATCTGTTATCCGTCTGTTTACAACTATTTATCTACAAAACTTACTTTTATTTCCCTTGAATAAACATACAATGAACAAGGAACAATGAACAATGAAAAGAAAGTGAAAGTGGTGAAAGGAAATCAATTGAACAAAGTGTACTAGAAGTACTAGGTACTAGACTGTATTACATATCATAAAAACCACACTTGTTATTTGTTCTAAAAGGACAGACAACAGAGAAAGAGAGGAAGAGAAGAAGAACAGAAGAGCAACAGGACGATGGACAATGTATAATATATTATGTACAGAAGAGTATATAAAGCTATGTGTTGAATGCATGTATGTATATGTGTGTGGCAGTTCTGTTATGTTCTGGATTCTGGAGGATGGGATTGGAATGGGAGCTGTTGGAATTCCAGATTTCTCTAGAGATCTATCCTCGTGCCAGCCATTGCATCACCCAGAAGCACAAAGCACAAAACTCAATACTCTACTCAGCTGCTCCTCTTCTCTTTTTTGTCTTGTCCTCTGTTTCAATGGTATAGTGTTCCAGTGCGAATGACAATGGCTTGCTCGAGTCCAAATCCAAATCCAAAACCAGATCCAAGTGATGCAATTCAATCCCTTTAGAATTGAATTGGAGTGAATTCACTCACTAAATGTGTCTTTTCCCTCTATCATTTATTCTCTCTCATCTGTTTTGTTTTGTTTTATTTTAGTGTACTTTGTTTGTATTAGTATTAGTATTTTCATTGTCATCGTCATCGTCGTGGACATTGCCAACAAAATTCTCATTCTCTCTTCTATTTCATTTGAGTTGGTTTCGTGTTGTTTTTGTCTTTGTCTTTGTCTGAATGTGTGTCATTTGGCATCCAACGAGTTGTAATTTCAATAACAAAATGTACTATAAAATGAACAGTGTACATTTTACGATGTACAAAGTAATAATTTCATGTGTATCGTTCAAAATTATGCAAATTGCCCTTGTTTTTGTTGTTGTTGTTGTTGCCTAGTTTACAAGTTTATGAAAAATCAGCCAAAACCATGAGGATTCAATATATTTAAAGTTGTTCAAATGCTTCAATGAAATTCAACAACAATCTGAATTGAAAATTAGCCTTAAAATTTAAAGGTATTTGAATACTTACCACAATTCCCATAAAATTTGACGGTAATATTCCTCCCCAGTTTACAAGCTTGACGATCCAGCTCACACCGATTTCTCTGGAATAACATCAAAAATAAACATGAAAAGAAATAAAATAAAAATTTTACATTCTTTTAAAGCTGTTTTGAATTTCCAAGAATAAAGAATAATAATAAAAAGGATAATAATAATGATCTTTTTGCAATCTTGCAAAAGATTACATTGTACTTACATAGTAAACGCCATCAGACCCACAAACGCTCTGACTGTCTTCACTATCTCCATAATTTGGACAGGAAGTGGGACATTCACAGGTGGCATAATGCCCGTCCGCGGAAGGAACACATCGAGATCCAAAAAGACAAGCTTTATCAGCACAGGGATTCGGCATATCTGAAGGGAATAAATAACAACCGGAAGTCGGAATCGGTCCCGGTCCACAGAGCAAAAGAACATTGATCATTGATACAAATAAGGAGAGACGGGGCATTACTTTTACATCCCCACTTTTCCTCACGACCCAGTTCAAACTGTTTCTTTTAGCCATTTTACCGCCCATTTTTACCGCCCAAGCGTGGATTTGGATTTGGTTTGGAGTAATAATCAAGCTTATTTATGACAAATAAATCATTAGACTACAGAATACAGAATAAGACTCCAAGTTTTTCACAAGATTAATATTTTTACTTCTTTTCTACTCTTTTACTCACAGTTCTTTTCCTTTTTTCTATGATTTGTAGTATAAAGTCTAAACTTTGCACTTTTAAATAAATGGGATTCCCTCTGTTTTTTTTTGCTTTCACTTTCACTTTCTCTTAAAGAATGCAATCACATTGTCTCGCTTTAAAACCAAGATGAACAAGCTTCACCTTGTTGTTTTTGTTTACTGTATTTTATTTTTTGTGAGTTTTTGAGCTTAGAGGGAAAGGTTGCACCGGGGTAATTTTTCCATGCTAACACCATTAATATTAGACAACTTGCTCCCGACAAGGAAAAATGCCATGGATTCTTTTTCACGTGGATTAACCTCGGTTAAAAAATTGAGGAAGGGAGAAAGTAAGAGGAAGAGAAAGGGAGTGCACTTGGAGAAAGTACAGTACAATACAAATAGAAGACACTCAGAGAAAGGAAGAGAGTGAGAGGAAAAGGATGGAGGTTATTTAGATGGTTAACACCGTCAAGTATCCATTTGCTTAAATGTAGTCTATAGCCTTTTCCTCCACATTTATTTACGACGATTTCCACCAAGACTTTCACTATATATATTTTTATCCGTCTTCTCTTTTCTTAGTGCATCTCACACACTATACTGTTCTTTTACACTCTGCGCTGTACACTGTACAAATGTTCGCTCGTTTACTTGCTCCTTTTGCTTTTCAATTTTTAGTAAAGGTTTCTGCTTTGTTCTTAGCTACTGTCTGCTTTCTACCGTTGGCCATGAAACCATGAAATGGAGAGAACAAGTGGGAGAAGAGTCATTTAAACATGAGGGGAACATTTGTATTTAGTATTAGTATTATTTGTAGTCTAGTGTTGTAACTGTAGCTGTGTTTGTATTTGTTTGCTTGTCTCTGTACTCGCTACCTGCTTTTGTTTTTGTTTTGTCGACTGTTTCCACTCTTGTTTTTTGGCTAGTTGGCACTGACGTTGGGAATGGGATCGACGTAGAATGTAGACTCTAGAATCTAGAGTCTGGTTGGCGGGAGAGTTCTCACGTTGCTGGCACAACAGCAGAGAAGAGGGAGAAAACAAGAAGACGCCTCTATTGTTCACATAAATGTTGGGTAATGTAGTGAGCACTCTCGATTATTTATGAGCTCTACACTTTACACTCTTACATGTACTTTACTCGGTCTATTTTCACTCAAGTCTCTAGACTCTAGACTCAAAACTCAAGTACTCCTCATGCACAATATAATATATATTATGTATACAATGCTCATTGTACATTGTACAGTCAAGAGGATAAATAGACTTCTTCACATTTATACTCTTAAAAAATTCACATTTCCCACCTCCTACTCTTCAAATCCCTCTTTTACAATGTACATTGTATTTTGTATTTTGTGCTTTGAGCTTTGAGCACAAGGCAAACACCAACAGTCAACAGTCTTAAAGTATCGGCATTCCTCTCAAATCACCTTACATCTTCACTCTCACTTCACTTTTACATGTCACTCTTTAAATATTTAAAAGCCCGCCAAACCTTCCCTTGAATCTAGAACCTTGAATCTGCAATTTCCTTGTTTTTTTATTATTTAAATCTCCCGCTTGTCACTTTGTCAGTTGTCAGTTGAAGTGCCTTGAGCGTTCAATTGTAAAAACACTACCAATGGTCAGTTGATTAGAGGACAACGTGGAATTGATTTCAATACAGTTGTCGATACCAATGCCAATTCTTAATTTCCTGAATGGACGCTGTAAGAAGCTCAAAAGTTCAAGGAAGGTTGAGGAAAGATCGGGTTCTACAAAAAGAATAGACAAGGTTTTGATTTTGGATCAGGTGAGAAATGAGGCTGATGAAAAAAGGAGGGAACCGGAAGGAAGAAATTGAAAGTCCAATGTATTTGTGGATGTGTTGAGTGAGTAAGTGTCTGTCTGACTGACTGTTTTGGTTTCGGTTTCGGCTTTGCTCTCGTTTCACTTTCACTCGCTTTCTCTCTGGCCTTTACTTTCACTCTGACTTTCACTTTGGCTTTCACTCTGACTTTCACTGTGGAGCTGAAACTGGAGCTGGAGCTGGAACTGGATAGTTTGGTGAAAGAGTGAGTGAGTGGAGTAAAGGGAGCGAGAGACAGAGAAAAGGCTCGAGGTTGTTGAATTCCGATTTCACGGAATGGAATGAATCTTGTTTCAAAATCTCGACAAATGTAAAAGGGAATGGTTTTATTCCCTCTTTTCATTCCTGCTTTGTACTTTGTACTTTGTATTTTGTAGTGTGTAGTGTGTAGTGTGTAGTGTCTAGCATCTAGTGTCTAGTGTACAGCGAGTATAAAGTGGAAATTGTATATTGTATATGCACATGTCTATATTATATTTGAATCTAGTTTCTGATTCTTCCATTCTCTCACTCTCGTATCGTGCCGTGCCGTGCCGTTCCACTCCATTCCTGAGCGAAACGTGAGGCGGTGAAAATTTGGATTCCTCTATGTGTTTAGAGTTTTGAGTGTAGATTGTACTCTGTACTTTGTACATTGTACATTGTAGAGTGTAGAGAGGAGAAAGTAGATGTAAAGTGTAAAGTGAAGAGAGTATAGAGCATAGAGTGAGAGTAAGTACACACTCTTCCTATAGTGTACAGTTTACACAGTACATGTTGACATACAGTAGAACGTAGAATATGAGAGAGAAAGGCTGTTGAGACAAAGAGTCGGCTCTGGCTTTCGGTTTGGCTTTGGCCGTAGCAGCTGCCTCCATTTACTCATAACCCAGTGGAGTTTATCTATAGGGAATCAACTTGATGTTATAATGGATCCTCCCGAATACGAATCCAAATACAAATACGAATTCATAACCCAACCAAACCAACCAACCATCCACCTACTAACTACCAACTACCAACACCATACACCATACACATCAAATATCATCACTACAACTATACATAGAAATAGAAATACTACGAGGCTCAATATGTAATACAGATTACACGTGGATTTGAACTTGGATTTGCATTTATATTGTTTCCATAGGCTCTCTTCCTCTTTCTGCCTCTCTGTCTCCAATTCTCATGCATCATACCTTTTGTATCTACTTATAGAATAGACCTGTAGAATTTTCTAATTTATACACATATAGTAACTTGTGTACCTCGAATATTCCCCGGTATAATAAAAGGTGAGCATCAACAATATGCAAAATACCTTCCTTCCCTTTATTCGGTTATTTCAACGAGTGCGAGAACGAGTCATCCTCAACTCATCCATTTTTCTCACCTTCATGAACTTTGTACTTTGTACATTGTCAATGAAGTATGTGAAACAAATGAAAACTATGATGAGCATGAAGTATGAAGAATGAGCAACAATATGATTCGACCAGCAACAACAACCAGAAAGCAGAAAGCACAAACAATATACAGTGCATACCTGAGGAAATTTGAATAAATACATTACATTACCGCGACAGACACGCAAGAATACTTATTAGCTTGTGCGAATCTAATACTTGGTTCATTTCCGCCTCGGAATGAAATGGAATGGTATATAATCTGCTCAAGGAATATTATGTTGGTCGTTGGTTCTTTCATTTTGTATTACTCTCAACTCTTGATTTACAATTCTACATTCTCCATTCTCGTCCGTCATTCATCTCTTTAGGAATGCTAAACAAATTTACATTTCTTCATACTTCGCTGAACTTCACAATGGAAGTGGAAAATGGGGAATAGGAAATGAGGATATTGAAAATACTAAAGTAGAAAGGAGTCTAGGAGGTAGGCAAAATAAATAGGAATATTGAGGATGAGACATGAGACAGAACAGTCAAAACTTAGTTGCGTGGAGAATGAGCATGGAGAATGCGACTTGCTTTGTGGAAGGTGGAAAGTTCTATTATGATTCTGATTTCGGATTTCGAATGCTGATTCTCACCATACACAACTCTGGTATAAAAAGTATCTATATTTGCAAAATATAGAGTTCAGAGAGAATTAAGCAGTGAGTACATCAAGAATCAACATTGTGGGTATTTTTAAGGAAAATAAACCATGTGGTCACTGGTCATTAGCTCACTTTTTGCAGATTCATGTGCTGAAAGAGGAAAACGAGTACATGGAAAAATATTGTATGATGCATTAAAATATATAAAACACAAGAAAAGAAAAGACTAAAAGGAGGATAAACAGTAGCGTAAATAAACAACTTTGCTCTAGATTCTAAAACGGAAAATTCTCCGGGAAAGCAATTCAGGTTGGAGATTAAAGTTAAGAATTTATGTAAAATGAAATAGTCTTACAATGAGATTAGACTAGTCGAGCAGGAACATTTATAATAACAATTCTCCACTTCTTCAGGTTTCGTCATGAATTTATCGTAATCTTAGAAAGAAACTTGTTCCTGTCTTGTCAACAGGAAAAGGAAATTAGCAACATAATTCTACAGTTTCTTGATTTCTTGCGCTGCTGCACGTGTATCAAATATGTAGAAAAAAATAACTTGAAAATTTCTACGAAATATCTTTAAAGTACAAATACTAATCCATGCCATGGGTTTAAAAACAGGAAACCAAATCATAATCATCTCACTGAACCAAACTTTGAATTTAAAATTGGAAGTTCATTCCAATCTTTAAACCTTTAAATGTATAAAACGGTTCTGATGATGATTATGATTATTATTATTATCAGTTTAAAACTTCCACACGATGAAGCAAGAAGTAGCTGATTCTCTTTCTTTCTATATGAATGCGGTTACAAATGCGGTTGCATTTTCTTTCCCTATACAAATACTTGCACTGAAAATTCTAGAACTGACTGACTTCCCCTCTTCACACATCTATGTATTTACCTTCCCCTCGGCTCTCCGCTGCAACTGCATCTTCATTCTTCCTATGTCTTTTAATCTGTGGTCATAATCATTTTGATAAACGGGAAGGGGCATTAAGGGAGATCAAGATACAGATGGAAAAGACTACAGCCTCCAATTTTTGTACACGATTTAAAAACGGGAATACTACGCGATGGGAAACGAGAATGAGAATGACAAAGACAATACACGTATAGAAAGTTGAAAATGGCAGAGTATGTATTTTGATTTGTGTGCATGTAGTATATTTTTAGTCGGAGAAAAAAATTCTGCGTAAAACATTTGGTTGGTTTGGTTTGGTTTCTGGTTGGTAATATGACCGTGTATTTTAGAATGTTAGAATTCTCACAGGTCTCACTCACTGTCGTTATCTCCATTAGCATGACATTTTGTGTGAACAGAGAAATCAACTCTCACAAGACCCTTTTACCATTACCATTACTATCACCATCATCAGCACCATCAACTTCATTCCCTTTTTCATGAACACGTAAAAGTAGCAGTAGCTTTTCTCTTCTTCTGTTTATCAGCTCAACTCTTAGTATGAAGGTACAAAAAGAGAAGAAGGAAGAGAGAGGATGCGGAACAAGGTTCGGGAAAGGGAAAATTCCTCCCTTTAGACTATTTTAGCTCCCGTAACGGCAAATACGAATACACTTTTGTATCACCACAAACATCTTTGTTCTCAACCCCCTTCTTTTTCAAGGAAAGTACCATAAAAAGTACATACCTTTTATACTTTTTATTACAGTGCAAGAATTTTTTGGAATTTCAAATCATTTCTACAAAATTAACTGCTTTACAATAATATCACAGAAACTAATCATAAAAAGGGAATTTAGCTTTTGTACTAAAAAAGCTATGGGCTTCTTTCCATATTTAAAAAATATTGGTGGTTTGTACAAAATTGAGAACCTTGTTTTTGTGGTAGAAAAAAAGTTCTTCTGTTGTTGGAGAAACCAGGACCCAGAATTCAGAATCACACTTGTCACTTGTCACATCAATTTTTATGAAGATGGATGATAAAATGATGGAATGTGAATGTGGATTTTTTAAGAGTCAATATGATTTTGATTGTCATTGTCAATTTTAATATAAAAGCTTTTTCTTTTGTGGAGAAGCAATGTCCACTTGAGTTGAAATTTAAACGACAGAGACTGCTTCAAAATTCAAACAGACAAGAAAATGAAAAAAGTTCTGGTAGTTCTGGAGAAGTCACACATGAAAGAAGAACAAAAAACGCGGCAACATTTATTTTCTTTGCAATACTTGAGAATCAAATCCATCTGAATATTTTTTGCCTGTAGAAGGGAAAAATGTACTGAGCAGTTGTTTCATCACAAGTTTATCATTCTTCAGCTAGTTAGTTGCGCTCTCCATACTTGTTCATTGTTCATACTTGATACTTGATACTTCACAGGTAATATAATGATCGTGAGCTGGAATGGGGGAAAGCACAAGGAACTACCATAAAAATAAAAATGAATGAGGCTCTAGACTCTAGACGCTAGACTTGAAACTTGAGACTGGAGTCTGGAGACTGGAGACAGCCGTTAAAGTGTGAAATTTTGAAGATGAGAGGAGTAAAGCTCAAACAGAGAGTAAAGATGAAGATTACACACTTTGCGTAGCGTAAACTGTAAACTGTAGACTGTAGAGAGTAGAGAGTAGAGGAAAGATGGTTTTGGTTGTGAAAATAGACTCATCACTTGATCACTTGATGAGATGAGCTTTCTCTGACGACACTGGCATCCACATTGACTTTCCCTTCCTTTCTTTCTTTCCATCTAATGGATCAACACATTTTACTATATACAATATAGATGCATACACAATACACATTTAACTGTAGATAGTGAATGGTAAACCAACCAAGTGAATGTGAATGATAGGAATGATACGAAAAGGCAAGAGAGAATGGCGACATAGGGGATTAAGCTCAAGACACAAGATACAAGATTAACATTGCCCACTGCCGTTGTCATTGTCATTGGCATTGTCATTGTCATTGAATAAAATTTTATCTACTCTGCCATCTGTATAATGTACATTGTACATTGTATATACTGTACATTTTACACGCTCTTCGAGTGTTCTTGCCAAAGTTTGTAGTATTAAAGAAGAGATATTATAAAGACAGAAGCACAATATTTTGAACTGAGAGAAAGTCGTCAAAACTGATAAGAATTTCTAATATCTAATATCTATGCATAAACGCATGCTTTAATGAACTTGAATACCACCAAGAATCAAGAATATTTAGACTTTGTCTATGAATATGAATAAGAATATGATTATGTTTTCCCAACTTGTTAATGAGTTTTAAGGAAAGTATCAAAACTCCAAATTCAATACTAAAAACTTAAAGGACAGTCGACAGTCGACCTCAACAGCTTAGTCCAAAGGCGACCCGCACAGTTCTTCTTTTATTTTCTTCTTTATCAATCCTCATTCAACTTTTATTTTGTTTCAATTTTTTTTTGCTTTCTGCTAGAGAGATATAAATCTTATGATGTCTCATAAAATACTAAAAAAAGACAGAGTTTTATCCTTTTGAATTTTGAAAGCTCACCCTCTTTTCAAATTCTTTAAAGGACTTCACTGAACAAAGGTATCGATATCTTCATCAATATTCTTCGATTTTTTGAGTTCCCGCTTTCCCGCCTTTTCCTTCTTTGAATTCAACTGAATTCGGCTTTGACTGTTGGACTCTTCGATTACGTATCTACGTTTGATAGAAATCTAGAACCAAGCACCAAGCATCAGCTCCAACTGTAAATTCCTGATCCATGTAAATCTCCATGTACAACTTGAACGCTTGAGTATAAATGCAGATTCTCTGTACCTTTGTGTATTGACTTGACTTAAGTCGACTCAGCCTCAGCTGAAGTCCAAGTAGAAACCGAAGCCACCCAACCAAGCAACTCGAGCTCAGTTCAGGTTCAGAACGCAGGAAAACGGGAAAACAGAAGGAGGTGGAAGATGGAAGATGGAAGTTAGAAGTAGAAAATGGGCGAAGAAATGCAAGAAAGAAGATTAAATTTTAAGCTGTTCCCTCAGTCTGAATTCCCTCAAGTAGGAGAAGGAGCAAAAGAGTGTATACTAAACATTACACATGTATTATGTATTAGGCACAACTTTGACGATTAGGAGTTTCCACCGTCCCATTTCAGACTTCTGGGCTCAGCAGAACTATAGTGTGCGTGCTACTTCTTACTCTTGTTCTTGTGTGTGTATTTATGCAAAATGGGAATAAATCTTGATGAGGGAAACGATAGGTCAATTTTCTTAATTGTTCTTTGTGGTCGATGAATCTCAATCTCTGAGCACTGAACACTGAACACTGAATATGAACAGTGTGCACTAGGCATTTTACAATGTGGATCGCTCCTATAAGAAAGTTTCTGCTGTCTGTGCTACAGGATTGTGCCGATGGGTGGATCTAAATCCCACTGAATCTAGTGAATCTAGTGAATCTAGTAAAGTAGTGAAATATCGGAATATCCGAATATCCGAATGTTGGAAACCCCAGTACTTGAGTTATTAGGAAATGTTGGAGTAGTTCTAAATATTAAGACTCTCCCGTGGATTTCCTCTCATTTCTCACTGCTCACTGCTCATACACGACCTGTTATTAATTCCAATCCCAATTCCAATTCCGATTCTAAAGCAAATATTAATTCCTTCTTTCCACTAATGATAATGAGTCCAATGGCTTCTTTCTCCCGCTCATTCCCCATTTTCCCGTTTCTTCCGCTTTCGTAATATCGAGACTTGATCTTCATTCTTCATACTTCAGCTCAATGTGCCTAGTAGAGTTTTTAAGCTTTCTTTCTATAACACAAGGAAACACCGCTAAGAATAGCTATAGAAAAAACTATGTACATTTACCCCGGTTCAAGATTCTTAAAACCCGTAAGGGTGAAAATTCATGTACAATGTTAACATTAATGACCGGGTGAAATTTGTGTAATTTGTAAAATGTACAATCCAAAATTCAAAATCCACCGCTTGAGCTGCCGTCTAAGGGGAACTGTGTAGACTTTTGATGAACCGACGATTTGAGAGAGTGCGAGAGCGGGATTTTCATTGCCTCGTATCTCGTATCTGGCATTTCCCAAATTTCCCAAAGTGGAAACTAATGAGAAATCTGCGTATTGTGAGTTTGTGTGTATTTATGACGTGGAGTTGAGTTGGTTCTCCTCTTGTTGTTGAGAACCAGAACCAGCGTATCTAAAATCTATCCAAGACTCTTTGGGCTTTGTGCATTGTGCACTCCTGTTTTGTAGTGGTCATGATAATAGTAATAATAATAATAAATATGAAAACTTTCTCCCGACTTTCCCTTTCTCGGTTCCCCGTACTCTTTATCTCTCTTTTCCTCCGCCTTTTCTTTCTCTTTCTCATGGGCTCCGTCTTAGACTTGTTCATCATGATCACGTTCTTGATCTGCTTTAGAGGAGCTGAGAATAAAATCTGCCATGTCATAAATCACAGACGGTGATCATATCCGTATTATTGCCAAACTTGGTGCTAGAGTTGGAGTTGGAGTTGAAGAAACTTGTCTATACTTTCGCTTTCCCTTTCATTTTCCCTTGCTTTCTCTTTTCATTTCCTAGATTGCACTTAATAATTGTAATAATAATTTCCCAGTTTGACTTTTGACTTCCCGTTTCCTGTCAATGACGAACGATGAATTTCTCCATCCACGTCAAAGCGTCAAACAGTCAAACAGGAGTAGAAATCTTATTAGTAATAATAATAATTATCATTATCATTATGATCTTGAGAGTAATGATGACGTTGATGATAAAGAAAATCACAATTTGGTGGGAAACGGGACATTAATAAATGTAAAGAAGCAATTTCCCCTGCACTAATGAACTTTTGACCGTCCTTGTAACACGTGATGGAATTTTGGCAGAAAAATGATGATATGAATCAATCACAACAAAAAGTACGGGGAAAACAAGAAAAATTAAGGAATCATGAAATGTAAAAGTCAAAGAAAGTAAAATTCAGCATTTTTAGTCACTGTTACAAATATCTACAATCTACACATGTGAAAACACGCACACTGTTCTGTTTTGTGCTGTGCTGTAGATTCTGGATCTGAGATTAAACTGGAATGAAAAAGGGAAAGGAGAAATGCTCGAGCAAGAAAAAAAATGTAGGAAATTAAAAAACATAGAGAGTCTAACAGAGCTCTAAGTTTATGTGAATGTGTGTGTGGCTTTCCCTTTTCGCTTTTGCATTCCAAGCTCGTACATTTCCAGTTTCTAGATTCTAGTTTGAGCAGGAAAAACGGAGATTGAATCTGACGGGAAGAACATGGAGTTTTTTTCTATTTAATTCCCAAAATCCGACAGGGAAAATTCCGGCATTTGTTCCGTGATTCATTCATTCATTCATTGGCTTATTGTTAATGGGACTCTTGATGAAGGATGATTAGAAGGAAATTTGGCGGTTCCAAGAAAAAAAGAAAGGGAGAAAGAGCATATGAAAAATTTCTCTAGTCAGACTTGCTTTGCTTTTGCTTTAACTCTGAATTTGAATTTGACTTGGGCTTTCACCTTTCTCTTTTGACTTTCACTTCGTACTTTCACATTTTTCTTTCACTTTTCGCTCCACGTCCATCAATATGAATCATGCAGAATAATATAATACATATGAATTCACCAATTTGCCATTCATTCATTTTTTCGTTCATTCGTTCATTTAACGGGCTCACATTTAAGCATTTAGACCAAAGACCAAAATTTGAATTCACTTTCATTTCCCTGCAAAAGCTGAATGCACCATTGTACAAACGAATGTTCTATTCTTAAAAAATTAGGGAGGAAAAAAGAAAATGTCGTTGGCGGAAATTACAAATTAGACGGATAAATTTCCTCCCAAACTCCAAATTCGAAAACCCAGCAGACGGTTGAAACTTGAAACAGCTCAAAACTCAAAATTGTGTCTTTTATACTTTTATATTGATCAGATAAATCACTAAAACTTATAATGGGTAATCTGTAATATGAAAAATGGGAAACGTTGTATGCTATAAATATAAAAAATCTTTTTCTTGCTTGCTCTTTTCCGTTTTGAATTCATGGGGAAGAAAAGGAAGAAAAAGATGTAAGAAATCAAACAGAAGAAGCTTATGCATTTGATTGTGATTATTCAGTTTCAGTCTCAGTGCATTGTGTTGTATTCTATTGTATTGTTGTTGTGCAGTGCATTTCCTTTTCATTAATTTCTCCTGCACATTCACAAAGACAGGCAGACAGCCAGACAGCCAGACAGAATGTCTATCGATACAAATACAAATATTTGGGAGGAAATAGACAACAAAGAGGAGAAAAATCGGCAGAGTTGCACTTCTCACTTGTCTTCCATGTAATATTTGTGTGTGTGTGTGTGTGTTTGTGCACTGTTCTTGTTTCTTTTATTTACTCGTGTCATCTGCGGTGCCGCCGCCTGTCTCTTTTGTTCATCTAATTTTTTTCACAGGAAGATTTTTTCCACAACTTGAACGACGAGAACGAGGATGACAAGGAGGATGAGGTTGACAGTGCCAATGCCACTGCCATGCCAATGCAGTGGTGGTGAAGCTCGTCTCGGTTAGACCTCCTGCTACGCCACTGTCACAAATTTTCCACGACAGAAAAATTCTCCACTTCCTCCTGCAGCGCGAAGTGTCCTGTACAAAAACTCCCTCTTTTTTCCTCCACACATCTCATATGCCCGTTCCCATTCTCGTTCATATTTTCTTCTCCATTTTTTTCACTCTTTCATTCACAAAAGATGAACTTTCACTCGATTAATTTCTCCTTCCAACCCATTGCATGTATACATGTACACATTTACTTGATATGGGATCACATATATATTAAGGTTTATTTTCATCATATCTGTATTCTACTTTCTACTGTATTTTATTGTACTGTGTTTTGTTGTATTTACTTGAATTCGAATATAAGATTCCATTGACGGCTGAACTGATCAGAGTCGGAATCAAAGACAAAACCAGAATTAAGAATCGACATGAACTATAGAAAAAAAGAAAGTAGAAAGTTAAAGGACATGCCTTTGAAGATTACTATCCTTCTTTTTGTGCTCAGTGGCAGTTTTTGAAGCTTGAAGGTGGAGTTTGATAAAAAATTATCAAGATCCTTTCATACTCTTTTCCTTCAGTTTATTTTTCTCCGATCAAAAGTATCCGATTTATGATGGTTGACAAGGGAAGTGAAAGGGAGTGTAAATCATCAAAAGTTGACCAAACCCGAATCAAGTTGATATCAATTTTGATGAGAAAGCGACTGAGCATTGGAGCATTGGAAATCAGAAAAGTTTCAGAGTGTGAATTATCTCATCAATCTAGAAACTAAAAGTACAAAATATCTCAAGACTCAAGACGAACCAAAATTATTAAAAAGTTGAAAATTTATAAACTTTTTGTGTAAATCAACCAATTTAACAACAATAATAATTGTTGCAAATCCTTTGTGTTTCTTTGAAACAGAAGGGTTTAATTGTTACGCATTTTTTGTTTTGTCTATATTTTTGGCTCAATATTCAGTATTCCGCGTTTTCTGTACCAGTGCGCTGGAGCTGGCGGAGAGAAAAAGAAGAAGCGTGTTCTAGTCACAAGAAAAACAAGACATTTTGAACAAGAAACCCATGTTCCGTGTTGTGTGTTTTTGTTTGTTTTTGTTTTTGTTTCTACAACAAAAATCTTGACAAATCCTATACTTTCCACTTTTTACTTTCTACTGTGTAAATAGTAAAAACTGTTTACTTGTAGTATTTTTCTACACAAACATAAAAGTATAATGGTGTATGCATGACGTGTTATGTAAACCACAGAGTGATCTGCTCCCTGCTCATATATCTCCTTCACTCTGATTCCCTAGGATTTGAAAGGATGGAGATGGGAAGAAAACCTAGCTGCAAAATGCCTACAGTCCACATTTTACATTCTACATGTATAAGTTCTGCTAGGTTCTGGTTTTGGGTTGCTGGTTGGGGATTGTGAATGGTAGATGGAATGGCCTCGTTAAACAAAAGATCATTCATCATCCCTCTAGCAAACACAATGTACAATGTACGGTGCACAGTGCACAGTGTACAGTCACACACAGCCTCAACTCTCAGAAAAAATAATGGCAAATCTGTTTTTTTCTTCCCCTCGCCTTTCCCCTTGTTCTTGTTTCTGTTCGTGGTTCGTTGGAACTTTGAGACTTGAATTCTGTTCTTTCTTTTTTTTTCACAAAGAAATATCAAGATGGAAGATTTTTTAAAATTTTTCAAGGTATGAGACAAAATTCTATGTAGAAACGTATTCTACGTATGAAATTTTACTTATTTCTATACATGCATATGACAATATTTTAGTATAAATTTAATGGAAAATCAACTATAAATACAGAAAATGGCTTCTGTGATTAGTTTGAACTGGATCGTGATTATAAAATAATATTACATATTTTTATAACTCGAGGAGAAAATTGCAAAAATAAAGGAAACTTTGTAACTTACCGCATTCTCCAGAATGTCGAATCCGGATGGTTTTTTGATTTTGACAGGCGAAGAGTCGAAGGAGACATTCGTTGGAGTAGGTCAAGTCGTCAGTGCCACAGACGGGGGAGTAACTCTGAGCACAGGATTCCGGACAACGACAATGACCTCGACCATTCTCCACAAAACAACTCGCTCCAAAGGCACATGAACTCTCTTCACACGGCTCATCTGAAATAAAAGAAAAAACCGGATTTTAAAACGGAAATTCTCTAGTATTTTTCTCATACTTGTAATTTTAAAATACATCATTTTCCCGCTAAAATCTGTACATAATAGTAAAATACTGCGACTTTTTTTATTCATTTATTTATCTTAAACCCGGATGCAAAATGCAAATCTTTTGTTGTGAATATTTGTAAATGCTTCGTGATTTGTCATTCGTACTTTCTCTTTCTCCTTTTTTAAAGTGCAGAGTGGACTCTGCATGTGGATGTTGGAGAGAAAATGTTGAAGAAATGAAGGAATGAATAGCTTTTTGAAAAATACCCAGCAGATTTAATGTTGGACGCAGGATTTACATTTACAAGTACACAACACAGAAAATGGACTATTTGGAAAGCGGAAATGGATAATGTATTGGGTTGGAAGATGTTGCTGTTGGCTGTTGGCTGTTGACTGGTGGATTTGAGGAGAGAATGAGAAAGAAGCTCCAGGGGAATTTGATTCACAGTCATTCATTCAGTCATTCATTCAACATTCAACATTCATTGAACAGGGGATGAGATTCAGTTGAATTTAGTTCAGTTTCACAGTGGCACAAAGAAACAGAGTGGTTGACAATGGGACAACATGAGCAAATATTTGGGTTTCCCTCAAGTTATTTGCTCACTCTTTCTTCTTCTCTTTCTGTTTGTGTGTCTCCGTATGACCATTGTGAATCTTTATGTTTAGCAGTGAAGTAGAAAGTGGAATTGTAGTGCTTTGTCCTCCATTCCCATTGTCATTGCTATTGTCATTGTGTTTGTGTTTGTATTTTTTTGTGTTGTGTGGATATTTTTTGTTGGGATTGTGATTGTGACCATGAAAAAATGTAGGAAAAGAAAAGCTTCTCCATTCTCCATTCTCCAAATCTTTGTTGCTACAAAAGATGAAAATGGAAAACATTTAACGCTTTACCATCTTCTCTCTCTCCCTTTCTCTTTCTTCTCTTGAGCTGAATCAAATTCAAGGAAAACAGAGGGAAAAGAATCACATTTCTTGATTCTAGATTCTTTTTGTATTATGTATAATGTATCCAGTCCAGTTTCAGCCTTAGTTTCAGTTTCAGTTCCATTGCAGCGCAATAACAACTTTGAAGCAAAATACAACAGCCAAATCCCCTTACAAAACGCTCACCTTGTCGAATCCAAATCGAATCCCTGCTGTAACACGAGGATTCAAAATACGAATTCCAATTGTAAGAGCTGATCAAATGACCAAACAAAGCAAACGGAGAAATTTTTCTTTTACTACAAAACAGTAGAAAGTCGGAAAGTCTGAAAGTCTAAAAGAGTCTAAAGCTGGAATGTAAATAAATAGAGATTGAAAAATACTCATTTCCCCTTCCTGTCATCACCGTCTCCTGAGAAAAAAGAGACGAGAAAATCTTTTCTGGAATCTAGAATCTAGAATCTAGAATCTGGAATCTCAATTCTCAAATCGGAGATGTACAAATGTTCAAATGTTCAAATCAAGGCCAAAAGCAAGTATGTTTTTATGTGTAACTGCAAATTCTCTATTCTCAACTCGAGGCTCGACATTCAACATTCGACATTATTAAAGAGTACAAGCTTTGGACTTTGGAAAGCTTTGCTTGTCCAAGTTGGAAGAAAATGCTAAAAAATCCAAAGAAAAGCTAGAAAATCTAGGTTTCTTTGTTCCATTGAAATTTCCAAACCTCTCTTTTGTTACCGAATAATATCTGTAAAACTTGGAGAAAATCAGGTAGAGAAAGGAACAGGGAAAAATCAGGTTTGAGTTCTTTTACCACCTTTTTTAAGAAAAAGGGAACCGTTCTTTTCTTTTTTTCATTCTCATGATTTTAGTGCAACCTTTTTAGTACAAAAACTAAAGGCTATAGACTTTAAAAGCTCCAAATTCTAGATATTCTTGCTCCTGTGTGTACTTTGTTCTTCTCTATGTGAAATTGGAACATGTGAAAACTCTCTAATTTTTTATGCATACAGCATACAGCACACTACACCGTACAGTGTTCTGTAGTACAGTATGACAAAGGAATTTTGAAAGGGGGCAAGTCAAAGAAAGTAAACATGTTTTTAATTTCCTCTGGACGTTTACTCTTTTCTTTCTCCTTTGTAGAATATTTCTGGGGAATTTTCTGGAGAACAGTAGAGAGTAGATTTTAAAAGAAAAAGAGAGAAGGAGAAAAATCAAAGACAAATTCCTTTGTTTTCATATCCCAAATCCCAAGACAACAGGAAAGAAAGAAAGCAAGAATAAATGAATGAATGCATTGGAATGACAGTAAAAGAATCAACCTTTTTCTCTTTAAAAATTACTAAATCCATTTATCACTGTCAACTCAGTTTCAGTTTCAGACTCAGACTCAGGCTGAAATTGTGTTGAATCTTGAGTTGAAAATGAATTTGAAAATAACTCTCAAACCTACTCTACAAAAACTAATACAAAGTACATTGTACTTTGTAAATAGTTAAGTTTTTGTGTTTGAGCTCCCACGTTTCTGTTTTTGCTCTCACTGACATTTAATTTTTCTTCACCTGGCATTTAAAGCTTTTGGAGTGGAGACAGCAAACCCCAGATTTTTTGTCCCTTCTTTTCTCTCATTCTACATCTCACATTTCATTTTGTAACTGTTTCTGTTTTTGTTTCTTGTTCTTGTTCTAGGAAACGTAGACCGTTGACATTGACACGCGGGAAAAACAAAAGGATCACAAATTTGTTTACACCAATTTCCAGTTTTGTCTGATTCTTAAAGCAGTCTTTTTCATTTTACTTTATGACAAAATAATTTGGGTGAAATGGAAAGGGAAAGGTGGCATAAAAAAAGAAGAGAGGCCAGTTCAATTTCCGTTTTACCATAATATTTAGAATTTAGAATTTACAGATGCTCTTCCAATCCAGATGCTTTTGCATTATGGATTCGGGAAGAAAAAGCTCTAAAAGAAGAACTATCATCATCATCACCATCATCATCAAAATGGTAATTCTGAAAGAAAACTATTGACTTTTGACACTTCAAAAACAAGTGAATCACCCGCCATCGACATTTGTCGATCATCTACTTCCCACGCTAAAATAAAGTGAAACTATAAAGACAAAAATGGAGAAAGTATGAGAGACAAAAATAAAAATAAGGCCAGGATGAACA